>JAUTXW010000028.1:0-160654 GCA_030620095.1 Kuschelorhynchus macadamiae
TTTTTTCTTCAAAGGGGCGCGAAACATACACAAATTGTCAAGTTTCAAAATTCGATCTTTACTGATTCAGAACATAAAATAAGAGAAGGGGGAGGCAATTAAAGAACCACACTGTATATAAAAAATAGTACTTATCTAGCTGCTTTACTCATTTCGTTTATCAAATAATGTTGCACTTTTAGCGATTTTTTAATTTATTAATTCCATTTTTAAACTTAGGTAAATATTTGCATTTTAGTGAACGTCATAATTGACTTCTATAGTAAGAGAAATTTAGCGTCATTTATAATGTTAATCGAAATGCATTGCTTAGAATAAGTTCGTTATCAAGAAACTGTAGCAAAAACAAAATGCGATTGATAATATCACTAAAAATTAAATGGTGAATTTAAGGACCAACTCATAATATTATTCACTTTCAAAGAGTTTTCTAACGGTTCCCCGTATTATTAGCTTAATTTTTGGTTTGATATTTTGACCAAAAGTTAGCCTAACTTACGTGTTTTTCAAAAAATTCAACGTTAAATAAGAAAAAATATGGCGGAAAACCTAATTTTTTAATTTTTTTTTACAATATGTATTATACATTGTTTAAGAAAAATCTACATTATATACTTTTGAAATCAAGATAATAAGTTTTATCGGTGTGTGCTAAAATTCCTTGAGGTGATGCACGAAATTTTGTTGTTTCTAGTTCAAACCGAAATGATATTTAGAAACCAAATAAACAAGATTTTTTTATATAACTTCTTCAGAGTGAAAAAATTTGACTGAAAATAGTTTTATGTCATAATCCGATAACCTGGAAAAAACTTTATAATTTAAGTTTTTGAATTTTTATTCTAGGTAAATCATAAGAGTAAAATCGAGTGGTTCGCTCTAGTGAGACACCCTGTATAATGTTTCTTATGCTCAACTTTTAATATATCCATTTCTATTTAAAGAAGATAACATTTGGTAAGTCGGATATAGCAATTTTCATTTAACATAAAAAATCACAGTATTATTCACATTTTATATTATATTATAAGCCATGATTCACCCTGTATAATACGTATATTATTATTTTAAATAAGATAAATACAGTAATTTGCTATGACCATACGCTATATTATGTCCTAAATGTATAAGAAGCCATTAAATTTAACCCTAAACTTTAACATCCTGTAGAACTCAAAGGGTGAGTTTGATGGGGTGCCAATGTTAACTTAAAAGTTCAGCCAGTTACACGGGGAGCAATATATTACTTAAAGATCGTACCGTGCTCCGACCATAGGTAAACATATTAAACTTTCTTTTTAAAATATTTTTAATTGCGGTGTTGTCGCGTTTACCCGAAACCGGTGGCAACATCCGTTTTTTTTTAAATGGAATGCCCGGTATTTTATCGCATTCGTGAATTTTCCTAATTTTCTAAATTCCTTTTTTTTGTGATATTTCGTATTCCTAAATTCAAATGTTTTCGAGATAATGGCATTTTAAAACTGATATTTTCGTCACTTTGAAGCCCTGTTACTTCCAAACCACTCCACTTGAAACAAAATGGATTGTCCTTTCTTATCTTGGATTTTGGTTATCTGTCTCCGGACATCGATTTCTAATTTGAGAGGAAATGTTAATTGACACTTCCTGTTAAATCTGAAATTGTTGAGGGAAAAAAAGTAATTAAAAATCAAGATTTTGTTTCAAGTTAAGTCATGTGGCAGTTCAAAGGGTCAAAAATGTCAGTGTAGGTTAGGTATAGGAAATATATCAAAAAAGGAATTTAGAATGTTCAGGAAAATAGAAAAATGCAATAATATACAGGGCATTTAATTTAGAGAACGTTGCCATCGGGATAGGGAGAAAAAGGCAACATCGTCCAATCAAAAATATTTTAAAAGGAAAACCTATGTTCGACTGTTTCCTGAGCCAAATTTTCGAAATAATCTATTCATTGGTTTTCTTAGTTCGTCTCACCCTATATAAATCATAATTAAATTTTAACTTTTGCAATTTTGACGGTTTCTAAATTAAATTGTGACATGTAACTAAACAGCACCTTAAAAACTATGCCAAAGAATGTAGGTTGACCCAGTTATTAACTTTTTTTACCGAATATTTGTTTATGAATTTTATAATGATATAGCCAGATAATCCTTGTCCCCTGTTTTTGTTATTTTTTAGTAACCTGTTTCAAATTTAGACATAAGGCAACGTAACGATGTTTATAATTTTAATTTATTTATTAGAAAATAAAAAAATAATTCCACCAGATTCGCTCAGTCTGATTTTATCGATTTGTATATTTAGGATTATAGAAATTAGTTTTGATATAGAATTAAAAAGGTGGAGAATAATTGTTATTATTTTTATTTAAGGTAAATATTATTTATATTTGCATTGATTTGCAAACACCGGTATTTCGTTTTTTAAACGGCATTAAGTTTCACAGAGATATTGTCGATAAATGAATATTTATTTAAGATACTCTAATTGTACATGTCGTAAGAAGTAACTTCTTAAATAAGCATAGATATTTTGAATACACTTCATAAATGAAATGTATCGAATTTTAAAATGGGTAAAGTTAGTTAAAATTCTAGTTGTTTTGTCTAGATGTCGATTAGGTTGGAGAAACACGTTTTATATTTTTTGAGTGGTTATATTTCACAATATTCTATCATGGGATAAAAGCTTTATACTTTATCCTGTATAATATATACTGGGTGCCCCATCAAAAGCTATCACATTATATTGCTAAATAAGTCAAAAAATAAGAAAGGTGTCAAAACGTTGTTTAGACAGAATTACTAAGAATTTTTGACGGTGCTGTCAAATCTCCAAATTCATTACGGTTTTTTAAAAATAAGTATTTCTTTTAATGAATGTTACTACACCCTGTATATTTTATCACCAGAAGGATGCCTGACATTTCTACTTTTCAAAAATGTATACATTGTTTTAATTTATTTAATTTATTATCAATTTGAATAAACTTATATAAGTTAAATAACATAAACTAAGTACTAGTAAATGAATAAGTCATTTGTTGGAAGTGCCCGCCATTAACGTGTATGCACTCATTTAAAATTACGAACAAATTCGTTTTGCAGCATATATTGAGGAATATTGTTACATTTCTTATGTTATTCATCAGTTCCTGCAACATAACTCCAATAAAAACATCAGGGACAGACATATCAGGAGAATAAGGTAGCCATTCTATTGGACCTGCACTACCTATCTACCCGCCAGGAAATTTTTTGTTGACAGATTCTCGAGCAATCTTCGAAAAATGCGCTGAAGCGTAATTTTCTTCGATTACGTCGTGATCAATTTGTGGGTAAAAAAAAATTCTAACGTATCTGTGTAATTATCTTCTCGTACGTTTTCCATAAAGCAGAACGGTCCATAAATTTTTGTCATAGAAATGCTACACCACACAGACACTTTTGTATAGGTATATCTCGTTCAGATTCATTAAAAGCACGTGGATTCTCACTTCCCCAAATACTCATCCACTTATATGGAACATAGCTTCATCTGACATTATAAGCTTCGTTCTAGGGTATTCTCGGAAAAAGTCTAAAATTGTTTCAGGCAAAAACACTCGTTTTTCTTAACAACGCTCCGAAATCTTCTGAAAGGTATGTATTTTATACCCATTCAATTTTAAGACTTTCATTAATCTGTGAACTCTGCTTTTTGACATTTCTAATGCACTTGCAATTTTTCTAAAGGAAATTCGATTGTTATGATTAGCCAAAATTTCTACGATTTCTAAAATATTTGGATGCTGGATTGTCCTACTTTTTTTCTCGACTGACCCATAAGGATGGCTTCTGGTTGATATAATCTGGGGATAATAAAATAAGAGCTAAATTTAGCTACGGCGCGAGTGGCTTATTTTGCCCTTGAGGTATGGTATTGTATTTTGTGAGAATTCAGTTTGTGCTTCAGAAGAGAGCTCTAGGATGTGTGTGTATGTGGCGTGAATGTAAAGGAGTCATATGAACCTTTATTTGTTAAATACAGAATACTCACGTTGCATTCTTTATACATATTAGAAGCTGTTTGCCTAATTTACAAAAAATACCAGAGTCGAGTCTTTTGCTTCATCAAGTTATTGTATACAACACCCAAGAAGAGGATACACTGCCGCTACCTCTCCCACGTTCATCATTTATCAGGAACTCTTTCATTTATAATGCTAAGAAGATTTTTGACCATTTACCGACTCATATACGATCTTTACAAAAAATTACAGCCTTCAAGAAAACAGTTAAAACCTTATTGCTGAGCAAAGCTTATTATTCAGTAAAGGTGTTTCTTGAGGATCGTATCTAAGTGGACTTTATATGCTAATAAATTGTGTTGATTTGATATAATATAGTTCAATAGTTCGTAGTATTTCATATAGTTCAATAGTTCATAGTATTTTTATCTTATTTTTTATATATTTTTTTTGTCGAAAATCTTAATTGTGTATCACAGTTTTCCTTTTTTTTGTGTATACATGTTTATTAAGACAATTTTTAATTTTAAAATTGCAATTTTTCTTTATGTCAGTGAGATTTAATCTTTATACAATAAAACGTATTTTGACTTTGACTTTGTTCTAAATCTTCTGAAAGGTTTGAATTTTATACGCATTCAATTTTAAGACTTTCAGTAGTCTGTGAACTTTGCTTTTTGACATTTCTAATGCACTTACAATTTTTCAAAAGGAAATTCGATTGTTATGATTAGCCAAAATGTCTACAATTTCTAAAATATTTGGATGCTGGATTGTCCTACGTTTTTTCTCGACTGAGCCATAAGGATTGCTTCGGGTTGCTATCTTCTGGAAATTGTAAAAATAAAAAGAGCTAAAAGCTACGGCGCGAGTGGCTTATTTTGCTCTTGAGGCATGGTCTTGCATTTTGGGGAAATTCAGCACAGTTCCTACCTAATTAACATGTTGTTGGTGCTTCAGAAGAGAGCTCTAGGATGTGTGTGTCACGAAAATGTGAGGGAGTCACGTAAACCTTTATTTATTAAATATAGAATACTCACGTTGCATTGTTTATACATATTAGAAGCTGTCTGCCTAATTTTCAAAAAATACCAGAGTATTTTGCTTCATTGAGTCATTGTATATAACACCCGACAAGAGAGTACACTGCCGCTACCTCTCCCACGTAGGTACATCATTTATCAGGAACTTTTTAATTTATAATGCTAAGGTTTTTGTGTTTCTTGGGGATCGTATCTAAGTGGACTTTATATCCTAATAAATTGTGTTTTAATTTGATATAATAGTTCATAGTATTTTTATTTTAATTTTTATATATTTTTTTTTGATGAAAAGCTTAATTTTGTATCACAGTTTTCCTTTTTTATGTATACATGTTTATTAAGACAATTTTTAATTTTAAAATTGTAAGTTTTCTTTATTACAGCTTTGTCAGTGAAATTTAATCTTTATACAATAAAACGTATTTTCACTTTGACTTTGTTCTAAATCTTCTGAAAGGTTTGTATTTTATACGCATTCAATTTTAAGACTTTCAGCAGTCTGTGAATTTTGCTTTTTGACATTTCTAATGCACTTGCAATTTTTCTAACGGAAATTCGATTGTTATGATTAGCCAAAATGTCTACAATTTCTGTAATATTTGGATGCTGGATCGTCCTATGTTTTTTCTCGACTGAGACATAAGGATTACTTCTGGTTGTTATACTCTGAGGATAATCAAAAAGAGCTAAATTTAGCTATGGCACCAGTGGCTTATTTTGCCCTTGAGGTATAGTATTGCATTTTGGGGGAATTCAGCACAGGACCTAATTAGCATGCTGTTTGTGGTTCAGAAATGAGCTCTACGACGTGTGTGTGGCGTAAATGTTAAATACAGAATACTCACGTTGCATTCTTTATACATATTAGAAGATGTCTGCCTAATTTACAAAAAAATATCATAGTCCATTGCTTCATCAAGTCAATGTATATAACACACCACAAGAGGGCACACTGCCGCTACCTCTCCCACGTACATCATTTATCAGGAACTTTTTAATTTATAATGCTAAGAAGGTTTTTGATCATTTACCGAGTCATATACGATCTTTACAAAATATCACAGCCTTCAAGAAAACAGTTAAAGACTTATTGCTAGCAAAGCCTATTATTCAGTAAATGTGTTTCTTGGGATCGTATCTAAGTGGACTTTATATCCTAATAAATTGTGTTTTGATTTGATATAATAGTTCATAGTATTTTTATTTTAATTTTTATATATTTTTTTTGATGAAAATCAATTGTTTATCACAGTTTTCCTTTTTTATGTATACATGTTTATTAAGACAATTTTTAATTTTAAAATTGTAAGTTTTCTTTATTCCAGCTTTGTCAGTGAGATTTAATCTTTATACAATAAAACGTATTTTGACTTTGACTTTTTTCTAAATCTTCTGAAAGGTTTGTTATTTTATACGCATTCAATTTTAAGACTTTCAGCAGTCTGTGAACTTTGGTTTTTGACATTTCTAATGCACTTGCAATTTTTCTAACGGAAATTCGATTGTTATGATTAGCCACAATGTCTACAATTTCTGTAATATTTGGATGCTGGATCGTCCTATGTTTTTTCTCGACTGAGCCATAAGGATTACTTCTGGTTACTATACTCTGAGGATAATCAAAAAAGAGCTAAATTTAGCTATGGCGCCAGTGGCTTATTTTGCCCTTGAGGTATGGTATTGTATTTTGGGGGAATTCAGCACAGTACCTAATTAACATGCTGTTTGTGGTTCAGAAATGAGCTCTACGACGTGTGTGTGGCGTAAATGTTAAATACAGAATACTCACGTTGCATTCTTTATACATATTAGAAGATGTCTGCCTAATTTACAAAAAATATCATAGTCTATTGCTTCATCAAGTCAATGCATATAACACACAACAAGAGGGTACACTGCCGCTACCTCTCCCACGTACATAATTTATCAGGAACTCTTTTAATTTATAATGCTAAGAAGGTTTTTTGACCATTTACTGAGTCATATGATCTTTACAAAATATTACAGCCTTCAAGAAAACGGTTAAAGCCTTATTGCTGAGCAAAGCCTATTATTCAGTAAATGTGTTTCTTGAGGATCGTATCTAAGTGGACTTTATATGCTAATAAATTGTGTTTTGATTGATATAATAGTTCATAGTATTTTAATTTTATTTATTATATATTTTTTTTGTCGAAAAATCTTAATTGTGTATCACAGTTTTCCTTTTTTGTGTATACATGTTTAGTTAAGACAAATCCGAAAAATGGATTTTCCGTTGAAATAAATAAATTTTTAATTTTAAAATTGTAATTTTTCTTTATTACAGCTTTGTCAGTGATATTTAATCTTTATACAATAAAACGTACAAATTTAAGACTTTCAGCAGTCTGTGAACTTTGCTTTTGACATTTGTAATGCACTTGCAATTTTTTCTAACGGAATTTGTTACTGGTTAACCAAACTAACGGAAATTGTTATGATTAGCCAAAACTTCTACAATTTGTAGGTCATATAAAAGATTTGGATGCTAAGCCGTCCTACGTTTTTTCTCGACTGTTCTAAATTTTTCAGCCTGTTACAAAATAGTTCTTCTTGAAGGCGGATTCCTATTAAAAATTGCCCGAAACGTCTTCTGGGAGAATTGAGTTTAACTAATATATAGGGCTACTATTTGTGTTTTTTCTAGTAATGTAAACATTTTAATTTAAAGTTGTAACAGTGACACTGTCATCTTTTCGTTGCCATGAAATTACACCGACTAATAAAAACTAAACACAAAAACAAGTATTAATTTGCAAACATTTTGTTAGTTCGCTGAAAACTGCATTTACTCTTCTCTAGTTTCAAAACAAATAAAACAGTGTATACATTTTTGTAAAGTAGACAGGTCAGGCATTCTTCTGGTGGTAAAATATACAGGGTGTTCCATGTAAAATAATCGAGTAATATTCATTAATAGAAATACTTATTTCAAAAAATTCCGCAATGAATTTGGAGATTTGGCAACACTGTCAAAAAGCTTCAGAAAAATTCTTAGTAATTCTGTCCAAACCGCGTGTTGATACCTTCTTTAGTTTTGGAGTTATTCAGTAATATAATGTGATACCTTTCGATGAGACACCAAGTATTTTATCCGTTATAATAAAGTCTAGGTTTGTCAATATATGGGGGTTTTATTCTTCACGTGAATATACTAAAAAAACAGTTTCTTTGAAGATGGGTCGGGGGCCTACTGGCACAGTCGCAGAGCGCTAAAATTTGACATGCCTCGTACATATCTAGAGATATTTAGATTCAGATTTGTACACATTACGTGTAGAATAGCCTTCATTGGAACGGATTTTCCAGACATCTTGTATAAATAAATAAAATATACTTTTAAACAGGTATTATTTTGTGTTTGCCAGGTATAACACCAATGATAAACATGCTAAAGGCCCCAAAACTAGTAATTTTGGAGTTCCCAAATTTTAAGTTATTTTTAGTCTATTACTCATTTTTACTAAAAGCTTCCTTTCTCTATTAGAAAACATAATATAAGAGATAGCATTGCTTGAATACCGTTTTGTTTCCGTATAACTTGCAAGTGTATCGTATCAAAAGCTCTTGATAGGTCTAGAAAATACCACCACTATACTGATTCTTGTTCCTTACGAATAAGATCACAAGGCTAGTGGATTTGCGTGTTGTCTTTCTTACCGATATTTTTTTGTAAATTAAAAAAAACGCTTTTTTTTTTTGTTCGGACAAGCCACGAGGAGGAATAATGCACTTCAGTTACAGGTGTCGGACTTTTCCATCGACGTTCTCCAAGTACCGAACGTGCATTTGCACTTCACGGTAGCTTTATAAAGAACACGGTAGTATTATCACGGCCGTAGTGTATCTCTACAACCACTACATCTATTGTTAGCAGCCCCTCTCTAGGTGGAGCACAGTTACCCCGAGAGTGGTCATCTATATAAGAAATAGCCGCTCAAGGCGATGCTTTACTTTGATAATCGTCCGAGATCCACCAACGTAGACCGCAGAATTTACTTGACATGGGTGTGCCCACTTTTCGTGGACCAGTATCATTATTCAAATATTAAAAACTCTACATAAAGTAGTTAAAAAAACTCCATTAATTCAAAAAATGACCACTCTGGAAATCAGAATCTGTACTTGTTTTATATGTCTTTCAAGCTGATAACACAGTAAAAAATATCTTCTCAAGAATTTAATTTTAGAGAAATATTCAACAGGTAAAAATTTAAAATAATCTTAATTAACAACATTTTAAACAATAATGGCAAAATTTATATGTTTTTATAACGAGTATCAAAGTATCTTGCTTTTTTTAGTTGTTACCAGTTTTTGTTAGAACAATTTGTTGTAATTGTGTACTTTACCATATTGTTTAATCTATTTGTGCTAGATTTGAACATATTATATCGTATTCCAGTTTAAATAATTATATTCATCCAGGTCTTGGAACTATATTGTTTTATAATGATTTATAATTTAAAAAATTGAATATTTGACAGTTCTCCCTCGTCCTCAGGGAATAATAGATTACACAGATTGTCCCAGAACAGGTAAGCGGTTAAAAGTAGAGCAAAAAGGCCAAAAATAATTCTAGAATGTCCTATATATTTAAACTGTAGTTAATAATTTTAAAGCTTTTTTCTTCTAGCCTGCCTGACTTACTACCTATTGACTCTGTAAGTGATTTTAAGCACACTTAGTTGCTACATCAGTCATCAAAAATATAACATCAGTCATCAAAAATATAAAGTTAAGTCAAACAATATCAAATTTAAGGGCGAATATCTGTTCTTTTCACTTGAGAGATTGTTCACTTTGAGAGATTGTTCATTTTTTCTGAACATCCTGTCATCACTTGACAGTGACAAGACTTTACTTGTTTCATCGCTATAGTTTTAAAATATGAAGAAGGCAATAATAAGCTGTCACATGCGGAAGATAATTGTTTATAGAATGTGTTTATATTTTTGAGTAGATAAGTTTAAGGAGATATTAAAATGTAACACAGTTATTTTATTCGAACCGCCATGATTTGCTAAACAAATTAACAAATGGCAATAAAAAAATGACCTTATTCTCATCAGATAAACATGTCCCATTGACAAAGCAACCTTAAAAATAGAAATATTCGATACCTTATGGAATAACTTACACTATGAATATACAAATAAAATATATATAATAATAACAAAACAATAGGCAACAATCAATAAATAAAGTAAAAATCATACATCTATATAATAACAAATCTGTGAGTCAGTAATATAAATAATTAAAAAAAAGAAAACAAATGTCAAGTCACAAATTTTTAAAATCTACTATCATAGAGTATATAATCGAAAGCAATTCTTCTTTTAGGCCGTTTTGCACCTGCAGAAATTATATATTTCTGCTATTATACATACTATCATAGAGGGTTATCATAAATTCGTGCAAGTTGTAGTATGGCTTTAGCTTAAGAATGTTTTTGAGAGTCCATCTAAAGGACTTTTTAACCATAATTATTGCTTTTTTAGATAAAACCCTAAAACTGTTGCATTTAACATTTTGTCTATATTTTAAGGAAACGGTTGTAGACCCTGTGCAAAATATAGGCACAAACCCCGTAACCTACAGCTTGTGGCGGGCGTTACGTTACATCTTATATTACGTATCGGCAAACAAAGGAGAATCAACAATGTGGTAAAGTGCACGTTTTTTTTATAGAATTTGTCGGATTGTATGTTAATTTATTTATTTATTGATGTAAAATAAGAAGGTAATTTTTCCTATAGTCTAAATACAAGGTATATTTTATTTTCTTCCCATGTGTTAAATATAAACGACATGTATAAGTGGAGTGTTCAACTTTAGTCATGATATATATAGTTCTTCAGATCAGTAAGATTTTCAGTCATGCGTAATGAGAGTTATACACATATTGAGTCGTGTCAATTTGTAGCAGGTTATTCTAGTTTATTTACAATTATAACCTTAGTTGTGAGCTGTTAGTGAAAGTGTAATATCTGCAACGATGTTTGTATTGACCATTTACGATAATTTTGTAAATTAGGTCTTTAGTTATGATATTTGGTCAACAAACATCCGTTATTCTGAGTTTTTCATATTGTAAAAACTCCCCATTTGTATTTAAATAAATTTATATTTCTAAAAATTGATATTTTGGGTTTATTTATTCCTTTTTAGCAGTGGCGTGCTACTTCACCAGGAAAAATAAACAAGCAAAAGTTGAACTATATTTATTATATATCTCTTAAAATTTTAGTTTTTACGTTAATTTATTCACCTAATTGGCAAAAAATAAACTATACATTCCCGAATAAATATTTTGCTGACCGTTGGCGCAGGTCTTTTTAAACTTTCAATCGAACTTTATTATTGTAACAACTATAACAGTGACGCAAACCGCTTCGACTTTGCTGGAGGTGCTATGTTTAGTTTACGATTTTTCCTACGTTACCAGACAACGCGTACTCCATGACGTCGAGCATAGAAGAATAATGTTAACCAGCGCCATACAACGCTCTCGGTGAATTGCTAAAGCAGTACACTACACCCACGTGTCGTTCAGTTTGAAGCGGTTGTTTACTTTTATTTTCGCGGATTTCTGCTGCAACCGGTTGGTTCCTTTGCAGTTTGCTTGACTGTTTTGTCTTACATTTATTTATGTCGTTGTTACAACTTTATTTGGTGTCGGGTTTATTAATTTACATTATTGGTGAATCCGATCACGGATGTGGTTTGCATTTTGTTGGAAACTCCATTTAATCGATGGAAAGAACAAGATCAGAGTTTAATCGTCATCCTGGTTTTTGGAGTACAAATGGTTATGTAGTAGTCAAATATTACAAAAATTGTTTTGCTGGCCTTGTTTACTACTTTCCAAAAAATATTCAGTGTGGAAAAAGGAAGGATTTGCAGGTACGTTAAATACATGAAGGTCTTTACATAAACATGAAGACTCGGCGGAGCATTTAAAATGCGAATTAATGCTGAAAACATTGGTAAAAAAATCAAAGCACTATATCTGACACTTTAAAAGAAAATGCTAAACTATATAAAATACATTTTAACGAAAAACGTCCTATTAAACAGACTATTTATGTGCTTGGTAATTGACGCAGTTTTGTACCTTGCAAAACAAGAGTTTAAGTCTTTCGCGGCCAAGGATGAGAGCAGCGAGTCAATAAACGGGAATTTTAAAAAGCTTTTAGGTTTATTATATCGAGAAGTTCCCAAAAAACTAAAAGATCATGACGAAAAAATTAAAAATGTTTTTACTGGTGACGAAAACTATTCAAAACGAAATAATTGAATGACACCACTGATATTACGCAAACCTCCCAGTGCTCCATAATTTTAAGATACGTTAGTTCAGAAGGTTCAGCAGTCGAGAGATTCTTAGGATTTTATAATGTCAGCTCCGATAGAACGTCGGAGAATTTATATTCTCTATTGCATCAAATTTTGGACCAATTTGCCTATAAACATAAATTAATAGGGCAATGTTACGATGGCGCAAGTGTGATGTCTGGCCATCTAAATGGCACTAAAAGAAAAAGCGGCGTAGGCTGTATTTGTCCATTGTCTTGCTGCCATGAAGGATAGGAGAATTGATTTAGTATACAAAATTTAAGTAAGTCGTAAAAAATATTCTACCCCTTCCACATATAAAAAAATTCTGAAAAAATTATTGCGATATTTTCTTGCTTGATTTGCACTTCACTTACTTTTTCACCCGCGAGCCGCCACTGCTTTTTAGACCAGTCATTACAGGTTCAAGCTTCAGGAAAATTTAAAAGCAGGCCTTTGTTTTTAATTGCAGCTCTTTGAGACCTTCTTATGGGAATTGTCGGATTATTATGTTAATTTATTTACTTATTGACGCAAAATAAGAAGGAAATTTTTCCTATAGACGATGTTCATTTTGTTTTCTTCTAGTAAGGTGTTAAACGGCATATATAATGGAGTGTTCTAGTCATGATATATACAAGCCCGACTTCATACGTCTCGCAATTTTTAAAAATCGATCGACCCCGACAGTTTTGTTTTAAAGGGGAACTGTTTGCATGTATTTTCGGTCCACTCGTTCCAATCCCTACTTCGAAAATTTAAATGGACGATGAGGATCAAGTGATAGCCCATTTTAGAGGTTATTCGATCTCTATATAAAGCTTCCTATTTTTTTTCAAATTTGGTTTAGTAGTTTTCGAGAAAATGCTGTTTCAAACGGTCTCGGAATCTGAAGTAATTTGCTAACATTCATGGATGATCCATTGACGTAAATCTTCTAAGGATTCGAGCCGCGTAAAATAAATGTTACTTTCCAGGTGACTCCACAAAAAAAGTCTAATGCGGTAAGTCCCGGTAACCTTGCAGGCCACTCCTCTGTCTCTCTTTGGCCAATCCATCTATTAGGAAATATTTCTCCAAATATTCGTAAACAAGTGGATAGGCTCCTTTCTTGATATATTCAATTCATCCTCATCGTAACGTTCATTTTGTTTCAAATTGCTCTGCAGAAAAAAAGGACCATCCACGTAATCGCCATAAATTTAAATTTTATGGAATTTTGGAGTATACACTTCACGGAATAAATGTAGATGTTCGTCGGCCCAATACCCACAATTATGACGATTAACAATCCCGTTCATAAGAAACGAACACTTGTCCGCCATTTTGTTTTGCTATCTTGGATTTATATCAAAATCTTACCAGTTCATTCCTATATAACACTTTATTTTTGGTGCAAAATTTGAGGTAAATGGGATACCTGTTTTTTAGTAATATTTTATTTAACGTTTGGCTAGGCTGCCATCTTGTTTCGCCTTACTAGATTTTTTACTAGAAAATCAGGTTAGCCTCATATGATCCTTAATGTTTGATTAAAATTGGAAGTCAATCGGGTAAGTCGTTTGGTGCCATGCCGCGAAACAGCGACAAACACTTAAAAAATATCTAATACAACTGTTTTGCTGGATCGTTTTGTGGTTACAAAAAAATTATGCTTTGTATTGCGGCAGATAGACTGGATTTGCTAAGACAAAGTTTATATCCGTTATTACACCGGTTTTATGTGCCTATGCGACTAAGTTTTCTTATATGATTGATTTTTTTGTGCCAATACAATAAATTGTATAAATTATAATTTGTAAAACTCATATACCAGTTATCAAATGTTCTATACCAGCAAGAAACCGTCATTACCATAGATTACCAAAAATTTTGTATTACCGGACATCAACTTTTGCATATATTTTAAATAACGCGGGCTATCAAGTACGGGAAGTGGCGCCACCGCGAAAACATTACCATATCTCGTCTCTATCCGCCATGTTTTAATTGCAAATGATAGATGTAATATTGGCGTTGGTGAAACTTAATCAATATCAATCGTCGTGCTTCGTCAATATGGGTACTTTAAGTTAAGTGACCAAGATCCGCAAAGATTTAGAGGTAAGTAAATCAAATACCGTTGTAGGTCTGTATTTTTTTATAACCGTGTTCATCTAAATGGCGGTAACGCAAAGACGGATTGGGTTGTGGTTTTATTTTCGCATTTCAAGGTAAACTAAGAATATTAAAAGCAAATATATTCTATTTTTATAAAGTTCCGATTAACTAGAAAAATAAAAAATGTCTGTAGTTTACAGGAAAACCTATCCGGGTCTCATAGTTTTATAAGCCCAAACGTTTTAGGTTTTTTAGATTTTATACTATAGCATATGCTGTATAAAGTAGATTAAAAGCAAAATTTCTTGGAAAACTCACTTTTCTTCAAATAAAATTAAAAAACCTCGTATTCACTACTTTTTCAATGCAAAAACTATGATTAGGCTTTTTCTTAGAATACAAAAAACGAAATTATTGCGCTGTTGCCAAACCTACCTGATTTTCATTTCCTTGTACAAGAGATTATTATTATGGCGTTAATGATTTGGGGATTTATGGATTTAATGATGGATTTATCAGCTAACTTGGCGCTAACGGGACGGGTCCACATAACAGATAGGTTTTGTTTAAAAAAATCTCCTGTTTTAATATAGACTGGGAATTTTGTGGAAATCTAACTAATCCTAACCTGACCTAATCGGGATTTTTATTATAAGTTTCGTTATAAAAACTAAAAAAAATATACTACAAAGTCAGTACAGGACCTGGCAACGTCGGAATAGAGTCGGATGAATAAGCTTCAGGTTTAGTCATTTGTCATTTTTAAAAGATGGCTGAAATTCGTTCCGTAAAATCAAAAGAAAAATGTGAGTTATTTATGTTTGTAACTTTTACAAAAAAAAACATTTATTATAAATATATATTAGTGAGAATTACGTATTTTAGTCATTAGTAACAGCATACATGCTTAAAAACTTCAGCAAACGGCGTTAAAAATCGTATGTGAAAGAAGAAAAAAGTGTTAGTGATTTTTTTATTAAAAAAATTCAGGTAATTGTTCCCTATACCTGTTACTGCTCTTTATTTATTATAAGAGATTTTACAAATGTTCTTTTAACTTTTTTATTTGAAAAGATCGAATTTTTTTACAAATATCGGTTTATTTAGGTTTCTAATTGTTATAAAGGCCTCATTATTTTTTTATTTTTATAGGAAAGGAAATTGTGCTTCACACTAAATATTTGCAAATATATAGGGAATATAGATTTTTTTTCCAGGAATCAATTTGAGAATTAAGAAAATAAGTTTATTGCTCTTGTCGGACACTTGAATATTCAGATATTAAATTATGTCAAAAAAGTCTTTCAAATGAAGCTAAACTCAGGGCCCCAAGATATCATGATACTCTGAAATTTTTGTTCCATTACGTCTCTTGTTTCACTTATCCTGGGGCATACTATATGAAGAAAGTTTAACATGAGGTTTTAACAATTTGGAATTGTTTTAAACATCCTAGAAGTATTTTGCCGCATTCTACAATTTTATGGACAAAGCAAAATATACCTAAAAATAAGACATATCAAAACATTAATCGAAAATAATTTCGACAAGTCAGTGCTTTTATTTTTAAAATGTAAATTATCAATTTACCAAATCGTAAAACACACGTTAGAATATAGCATAACATTGCAAACAGTAAATGAATCATGATAACCTTATAAAAGTAAACAAACACACATGTACGAGGTGAATAATTTCGATGACATTGAAATCAAAATTGCAACTATGCGACCTTAAACTCTATGTTATTATAGTTATACAAATAATTGTGATGTTAAACAGAAGGTATATTGAACTAGTGCAGAATGTAGTATACAAAAAGAATTAAATTGTTTTTAATCCAATACCTAACAAAAATAATTAAGTTTTAAGTGAATGTTCGACAGTTCTTTTCCTATATAATGATTTACAAAATTCTATGCTATGAGTTAGGACATGACTCACAAAAGATTTAAGTAAACAAGCGAGTTTAGTGACAATTTAAAGAGACTTACTCACTGAAAAAAAATCATTAACGCTGTAAAATGGTCTCTCAATGAGGTATGCTTTGGTGTTTTTTCGAAATTGTGCAAGCATAGGGATAGATTTAAATGTACTGGCAGATTGTTGTAAAGTTTTATGGCGTTGTAAATAATTGATTTTTTTATTAATTCTGTGGAAGGAATGGGGAAGATAAATATCATGCCTAGAGTTTCTGGTAGGGTATACATGTTGTGGCCTTTCTGGGAGGGTGTTTATATGTTTTCTCAGCAAACATACCGTTTCCAAAATAAATAATGCAGGAAGTGTTAATATTTCATGTTTTTTGAAATAGTATTGGCAGTGAGCTCTATTATTTAGACCAAACAAATAACGAATGGCTCTCTTTTGAAGCATAAAAATACTACGAAATTGCTCGGTGGTACAGCAGCCCCAAAAGGGAAGGCCATAGCGGAGGTGGGATTCAAATAAAGAGAAATAAGTAAGTCTGGCAGAAGGAACGTCTAGTTCTTTTGAAACTGATCGAATGGCGAAGCAGGCGGTAGAAAGTTTTTTAGTTAAGGTGTCAATATGATTAGACCATTTTAGGTTGCTATTTATATTTAAACCCAGGAATTTAACCGACTCTACGTATTCAATATTGCTGTTATGTACCTGAAGTGGTTGTAAAGTTCTTTATAAGATAACGCCACCGTTTTATCGACGTTAAAACAAAGCATATTGGAATCGGACCAAGCCTTAATTATAACCAAGTCTTTGGAGATACTAGAGTGTAAAGACGTTGTATCAAAATCACTCCATGTTATGCTTGTGTCATCAGCAAAAAGGGAGATTCTTCCATTAATTTTAAGGTTCGTGATATCATTAATGTATAACAAAAAAAGAATAGGTCCCAAGACTGAACCTTGAGGGACTCCACTTGTAATCAACTTATAATCAGAATCGGAACCATTAGCCCTTACAAGTTGTTGCCTTTTTCCAAGATAAGATTTGAACCAATTTAAAGAAGTACCACGAATTCCATAAAAATTTAGTTTGTTTATCAGAATTTCATGACTAACACAATCAAAGGCTTTCGCATAGTCACAAAAAACTGAGGCAGTTGGGTGGTTGTTATTGAGAGATAAGTAGACGCCTCTAAGCAACGTGAACATGGCGTCACTGGTGCACTTGTTGGGTAGAAATCCGAACTGCTCCGGGGATATTATCTGATGTTTTAGGAGAAAATGGCATAAGACGGTTCTTCAGTAGCCTTTCGATGATTTTTGATAGCACTGGTAGTAGTGCAATTGGGCGATAATTGCAAGAGTTAGTTTTTTTCGCCGCCTTTATGAAGTGGAATAATTATAGCTGTTTTAAGGCAATCAGGGAATACACCTTATAAAGGACTCATTTATTAATGTTGTAAGGGCCTCTATGACTGGGAGTGGCAAGTTCAGGAATATTCTAATTGATAGGCCATCAGTGCTACACGAAGATTTACTTTTGATATTATGTATTACCTTCAATAGTTCAGTGTTGCTAACGGGACTTAAGAAAAAGCTATCAGCTAAATTTTTTGAAGGAGGGAGAAACGAAAGAGGGTCCAAACTTGGCGAGATACTAGAGGTAACATTTTTGCTTACATTAATAAAATAATCATTTAGATCATTAGCCCCTGGCAAGATCTGAGTCACAGGGTTTGATTTGTTTCTGAGGTTATTGATGATGGACCAGGTTTCTTTTGAAACGTTATTAGAGTTTGTTAGACGTTTTCGGTAGTGTAATTTTTTTGCTGACTTAATAAGAGTAGTGTAGATCCTCCTATAATTAGAGATATAGTCGAGAATAAGAAAGGAGTCGGTGAATTTTTTTATATATGAAAGCGAGCGCATATTTTTAGCAGAAATTCGTATTCCTTTCGTGGTCCACGGTTTATGCCGCTTAGGTTTGATGTTCTTAAGCGGGAAGGCCTTGTTAAAAGCACTTAAGGTTTTATTTAAAAAAGTTCTGAAGTTTGTGTTGACATTATCAGATTCAAAATTCCAATCGGTGTTAAAGCAAATATTATGAAATACTGAGAAATTTGCGGCCGAGAAAATTCTGCCCCGATGGCGAGATCTTGGTAAGGACCTAATAGGTAAGCTAAACCTGGAAATTACCGCCTCGTGATCGGAAAGACCTGAGTTATAGACCTGTGATTGCACCTCTGATGGAGAAAAATCAGACGCCATGTAATCGATGATAGAAGAAGAGTTTTTTGAAATTCTAGTTGGCGAGGATACATGCATTGAAAGACAGCAAGACAAGAAGAGAGTGTAGACGGCGCCCCCTACAAGTCAGAGAAATACTAACATCAAATTTGAATTTTTGAATTTAATTCAAATAAAACACAAAAAAAGATTCACTTTCACACCCTGTATCTTCGTTAAACTAACCAAATCTGAGATATTGCCTACATATTCTAGGACACCCAGTGTATTGAAAAACTTTAACGCCGTACATTTTTAGACACGTATTTATCTAGATTTAAATAGAGTTTTCAAATAAGTAACGATTTTTTTTAGGATCGTATGCTGGTCACGTGCAACGAATCGCAGATCTACCAAGCCCGTTTGTGGCTCCAGCAAGACAGCCCAACGATGAGCGAGAGTACCATGTTCGAGTACGGGTACCCCTACATCTGGGTCCCATTGGCAGTATGTCAGTTTGCAGGTGGAAGCCCATTTGCATTACCGCAGGTTGGTTGTTAACCGAGTTTATCAAGCAATATTAATCATGGTTCTCTAGTTAAGGTCGTATCAAATTGGAATTAGATTTCTATTCAGAGAAAAGTGGTACACCTTGTGTATGTAGGATTTTTGGTGCCACCTGAAAAATTTCAATGTTGTTGTCAAGTTGACAAAGTCACAATAAACTTTTTCGAAATATTTTTTTACATATATGTATAAATATAAAAATGCCTAATCAACTATTCGTAGTTGAAAAAGGCCAGATAATTGCCAGAATAGAAGAAGGTCCGTATCGGAGCGACACGGGAGAAATAACTCGGCCATTTTAAAAATCAAAAAACGATGGCAGTTAGAGGGAACAGTAGAAAGGAAAGCATGTTCAGGATATAACAGGCTTCCGAAGCAGAACAAGATGCGGCCCTCATAGGTCACCTGAGACAAAATCCTTTTGCAGACTCCAGGGATGCTGTGATTGTAGTAAATCATTCATTATTCACAAAGAGACCTGTTTCTAAATTAAACAATAAACAGACGGATACTGTCCGTCGAACTATGTAATGTGATTGTTTGTTTACTGTTTTAACGTTGTATGTGTGACGTGTTGTTTAATTTTAAAGGTCTGATGATGCCCGACCGGGCGAAACACGTGTAACCAGTTTTATTTTATTATAAACTTTGACTGAGACCGAGACTTAGCGTCTGTTTATTGTTTAATGCTGTGATTGTTACAGAATGTCCTGGATCGCAGCCCACGGCCAGTGGGAGGATTACCAATTCAGAATTAAAAAACCGAGTGGCTGCAAAAAAAAAGTCGTTGAACTATATATACTTTCAACCACAATTTTGGAACAGGATCGTGTTCACCGATGAAAAGACTTTTTAATCCACCTATAAAGGCCAAATTCTTCGATCCCGGCCAGACAACAGCAGATTTCAAGAAAAATATGCGAACGGCTTAGCTTTCAAAACTGGACGAATTTCCGTTAATGTATGGGGTTAGATGTTATCGCATAGAAGGCAGGTTTAAAGCAGAATATTATGAACATATTTTAAAACACATAATGCTTCCAGTAGTCGCCCAATTATCTCCAAATAACTCATTTATTTACCAACATGATAATTGCCCTGTCCATGCTGCCAATAACATAAGACATTGGTTTCAGAGCAATAATATGGAAGTATTGCCATAGCCTTCTTGCAGTCCGGATATAAATCCAATAGAGAACATGTGGGGATTGATCGTGAAAAAAATATATCAGTGGCGGCTCGCGGGTGAAAAAGTAAGTGAAGTGCAAATGAAGCAAGAAAATATCACAATAACTTTTTTCCAGAATTTTTTTATATGTGGATGGAATAGAATATTTTTTTACGACTTACCTAAATTTTGTATACTAAATCACATACAAAGATTCCATACAAAGATTGTATGGTCAACAACTGGCCTTGGCAAAAGAGGTTAAATACCTGGGAGTCACAGTAGATGCAAAGCTGAGCTGGAAGACTCATGTCGATAGGCAGATAAGGAAGTCAATAGCGACGGCAGGCATAACCTGGGGGCTAAGTCCTAGGGTCATGCACTGGCTGTACCAAGCAGTCATAAGACCCAGGATATCATACGGCTCAATAGTATGGTGGCAAGCCTAGCGATAACTGGAGCGATGAGGACGAAGCCGTCAACAGCATTGGATGTCTTGCTATGGCTGCCATCATTATCGACTTTCTTTAAGACAGAGGCTATGGCAGCGTACTTGCGAATGAGAGACGCAGGAACTTGGCAGGTTGTGGGTCATGCAAGGATCTCACACATTGTGGAAAGAGAGATCCCTTATCTACCTACAGAGTAGCACGACCCTCAGGCAGACTAAGATGGCATAAGGGTTATAGTATTTCAATCCCCGAAAGAGAGGACTGGGAGAGAAACAGGCTGGAGTTCTCCAGAGAGGCAATTGTTTGCCTCTCGGATGGTTCACGTATGACACAGTTGCAATCCTCTGGTGCTGGAGTTTATATTGAGGCTACACAAACCGGGTCCAGCTTCCCTTTGGGGAAGTTTTCAACGGTGTTTCAGGCTGAGGTATATGCGATTCTAATGAAGGAAGTCATAGAGGGAGCAGACGGAGAGTTTGCCATATGCTCAGAAAGTCAAGCAGCACTTAAGGCGCTCGACTCACCCATGGCGGGATCAGTTTTGGTTCAGGAATGCGGTGATAGGCTAGAGCAGTTGGCGCGACGTAAAAGAGTGAAGTTGGTTTGGGTTCCAGGACTGTGGGATTGAGGGCAACGAGAGGGCAGATGAAATTGCTAGACTTGGCGTCACCAGCCCGTATCAGATCAGAGTATCATCACTAGGCAGCAGGACAGCACTCGACGAATGGGCACAACATGAACTTCAACGTGAATGGGGCCAGTCCGCGGTCGGGAGGCAAGCTAAAGACTTCATTGTGAAGCCCGATAAGAGCCGAACAAAGTGGTTACTAGCCCGAAACAGGAAAGCTCTAAATTCCATTCTAGGAATAGTACCGAGGCACTGTCGATTGAGGAGACACCTCTTTATGTTAGGCATTGAGGAAGATTCTATCTGCACGGAGCGTCAGGAAGAGGAGGAAAATCCGCTTCACTTCCTGTGCAGATGTGAAGCGCGAGCGAGAGTGCGACGAGATATTTTCGGCACTACGGTCTTGCATAGGGAAGAAGTTAAGGATCTTGCATGGAAAGATATGCAGACTTACATAGTAAGGACAAGCAGATTCAAGGATGTACACCTGGTGGCGGGTGGTGGTTGAGGGAGGAGCCGGAGTAGATTAAAAGGGCCTTACCAGTCAGGTCTCTAGACTTTCCCCTAACTACTACTACTACTACTTGTATACTAAATCAATTCTCCTATCCTTCATAACAGAAAATTTATTTATAACATCCTCATAAAATGGGTGAGTGGTCGTTTGAGGCAAGAAAAACTTCTTTCCACTGAAGCACTTGTCGACGGTACTGTCAAAATAAGGGAAAACACTTTATATGCTTTGATTAAAATATCTTTATTTTCATTAATTTTTTTCACTGGTTCTTGCAGCTTTATATTCCAATTAGTGTCATTGGCAAAAATAAGACCAAGCTCATTTTTAAGTCATTGACTTTTTGAAAATATTTCCCCATATAACTGAAACAAATTTTCAAACTTAAACTATATTCGGAAAATTCAGCAGAATCTGCCAAACATGAAGCTTAGTGTCATTTCCATTAAAATATGGTCCAGTATTTCATAAAAAAGAGTTCTATACTTAGCCCTAATTTCTTCAGGTGAAAGCTTAGCAAGCTCACGTTTGTAATGATTTATTTCTGTAATAGAATTTGCTTTATCAAACATGGTATTAAAAAAATGTTAATGTTGTTGTTTACAGAGCGCCCCACGACAGCGTTTTATGTTGGATATGCAAAAATGAATGTCAAGCGATTTTTTTTGAAGAACGCAAATAGTATGTCCGTGATTGAGAAAATGTCATTAAACACTAATGCCAGAAATGTGAATTCAAAATCGTTCATCTCACCTAAAAATCCTTTCGCAAGGCGGATTGATTTTTCATCAGATCTGTCACAGTTTGTAATAAATTCAAAGACATCTTTTAATTTATTCCAGTCTTGAACAATTATATTTACTAACTTCGAATTTGAAGAGGAACGAGTTTCTGTAATTGTTGGTATACGCCTCGTAGATGCAGATGTAAGAGCATACGTTCATTTGGATGAGTGATGAAAAAATGAGGGAATACCACTAAGACTTGCAAAAAAAATTCGACATTTAGAAATATTTTTAAACTTTACTTCATCACAAAGACGATGCGCAAGACAATGGACAAATACAGCCTGCGGCGCTTTTTCTTTTTTTTTTAACGCCATTTAAATGGCCAGACATTACATTGTGCCATTATAACATTGCCCTATTAATTTATATTTATAGTCAAATTGGTCCAAAATTTGATCCAATAGAGAATATAAATTCTCCGACGTTCTATCGGAGCTGAGATTATAAAATCCTAAGAATCTCTCGACTACTGAACCTTCTGAATTAACGTATCTTAAAATTATGGGGCACTGGGAGATTTGCGTAATATCAGTGTTGTCATCCACTTGCACAGAAAAAAACTGTGTGTTCATTATTTCATTTTTTACATGATTATTTAAATAATCGGAAATGCATTCGATTATTTCGTTTTAAAATGGTTTTCGAGCCACCAGTAAAAACATTTTTAATTTTTTCGTGATGATCTTTTAGTTCTTGGGAACTTCTCGATATTAATAAACATAAAAGCTTTTTAAAATTCTCCCTATTTATTGGCTCGCTGCTCTCATCATGGCCGCGCGATTACCAAGCACATAAATAGTCTATTTAATCGGACGATTTCGTTAAAATGTATTTTATGTAGTTTAAGCATTTTCTTTTAAAGTGTCAGCTATAGTGCTTTGATTTTTTACAAATGTTTTTAGCATTAATTCGCATTTTAAATGCTCCGCCGAGTCTTCATGTTTACGTAAAGACCTTCATATATTTAACATACTAATAAAAGTAAACAACTACCCCAAACTGAACGACACGTGGGTGTAGTGTACTGCGTTAGTAATTCGCCGAGAGCGTTGTATGGCCCTGGTTAACATTATTCTTCCATGCGCTCGACGTCAACGCGAACGCGTTGTCATGGCAGCGTAGTAGGAAAATCGTAAACTAAACATAGCACCTCCATTAAAGTCGAAGCGGTTTGCGCCACTGCTATAGTTGTTATAATAAAGTCCGATTGAAAGTTTTAAAAAGACATGCCGCCAACGGTCAAGTAAAATATTTGTTCGAGATGTACAGGGTGTTCCAGCGAGGACTGAACAGGGACCTATTTTCGACCTTCCTTGTATTTTGGAAAAATTCAAAATAGCCAATCGATGTATTTTTTCTTGTAGAATCCAAAAATGTCATCGAAAAAATATTTGAACCAGAAACAAAAGCGTTACGCTATGCATCAGGTGTTTTTTAAATGGAATGTATCGTTTTTTATACGATTTTTGGAAAGAGGGATTTTTTTTATGTCCGTTCTGATTAAAAGATTTGATTTTGCGATAGCTGTTTATATTACATTTTAATGTTTTACAAACTAAAATTTTAGCTTCACCTGTTTAAAATATACGATAGGTTGGTATAGGTGATCAAGGTAAAATGACGTTTGAATGCTTTGTCAATAAAAATTGACATTATTTTAATTATTGTCGAAGTCTTCACCTAAAAAATATATATTTGACTCTGATCGAAATGAAATACTCTTTGGACGAGAGACTACAGATTGTTATGCTATTTTACAAGTGCCAAGAAAATGCAAGAGAAGCAAGAAGAAGATTTATTGCAAATTTTCATAGAAATATATCCATCAATACAATTCTAAGGATAAAAAACCTATTTGAGGAAAATAAAACTTTACATGATAGAAAAAGAAATTCAATAAAAAATAATTATTGAATAATAAAATAAAACTACTAATAATATAAGTTTTCAATGTGACCGTCGTTTTTCTCGAAACAACATCGATAACCCCTTTGTAGCCTTTCTAAACTTGCTGTTACAATATGATTTTCCTGGTTAAGGCGATTTATTTCATCGACAATTTTTCCCATGATCTCTTGAATATTTTCGTTTCGTTGTCTGTATACGACGATTTTCAAATGGCCTCAAAGAAATGTATCCAAAACTGAGAGGTCGGGGCTATTGGGCGGCCAAGCATATGTTCCATTTCGCCCTATCCATTCGTTATGGCGCCGATTTAAAAATTGAACCACATCATGCACGGCATGAGGAGGCGCCCCATCATGTTGCCAAATTAAATTCTGATATTCTGCCAATGGTAAGTCTTCCAAAAAATTTTCAATTTCGTTTTCTAAAAACTCATAATATCTGTGTTCATTTAAAGTCCCGTTAAAAAATATTGGTCCCAAAATTTTATTGTTTTTTTATCCCACACCAAACATGAATAGAATTCCTCCCTTGAAATTTAATAGTCTGGAACTTTTTTGGATTTTCAACGGCCCAGTGGTGACTATTATGTCTGTTGAATACTCCCGATGTTGTGAAAGTAGCTTCGTCGGTCCACACAATATTTTTGAATAAATCAGGGTCTTCGTTTTCTTGCCGAATTACTATTTGAGAAACAAATTGGAAGCGAAGTTCTTTTTGTGCCGGTGTTAGGTGCTGAAGTGGAAGGATACGAAAAGGCCTAAATTTATGAATTTTCAGAGTCCTGTGAACAGTCCCTCGGGTAACTCTTCTGCGCCTTACACCGCCACCGTACTGAACTTCCCGAACTGCATCCGAAATAGATTTGGTTGGATTAACTTGAAAATAATTTATAATGGCCTGGTCTCGATTTTTTCTTCTTTGTATATTTCTTTTTCTATCATGTAAAGTTTTATTTTCCTCAAATAGGTTTTTTATCCTTAGAATTGTATTGATGGATATATTTCTATGAAAATTTGCAATAAATCTTCTTCTTGCTTCTCTTGCATTTTCTTGGCACTTGTAAAATAGCATAACAATCTGTAGTCTCTCGTTCAAAGAGTATTTCATTTCGATCAGAGTCAAATATATATTTTTTAGGTGAAGACTTCGACAATAATTAAAATAATGACAATTTTTATTGACAAAGCATTCAAACGTCATTTTACCTTGATCACGTATACCAACCTATCGTATATTTTAAACAGGTGAAGCTAAAATTTTAGTTTGTAAAACATTAAAATGTAATATAAACAGCTATCGCAAAATCAAATCTTTTAATCAGAACGGACATAAAAAAAATCACTCTTTCCAAAAATCGTATAAAAAACGATACATTCCATTTAAAAAACACCTGATGCATAGCGTAACTCTTTTGTTTCTGGTTCAAATATTTTTTCGATGATATTTTTGGATTCTACAAGAAAAAATACATCGATTGGCTATTTTGAATTTTTCCAAAATACAAGGAAGGTCGAAAATAGGTCCCTGTTCAGTCCTCGCTGGAACACCCTGTACAGTTTATTTTTTGCCAATTAGGCGAATAAATGAATGTATAAACTAAAATTTTAAAAGATATATTATAAATATAGTTAGATGTTTGCTTGTTTATTTTTCTTGGTGAAGTAGCACTTCACCTACTTCACCTGAATAGTCGCCACTGAAATAAACGTAACTTTAGGCCTCAAAATCTCGTTATGTATTTATTTCCTCATCACCAATCAGGGCCGTTCTTATAGGTGTGTACAATGTGCGTGCACAAATGCGAACGATTCTTGGGACGACCCCCAAAATAAGATAAAATTGTGATTCATGATATTTGTAAATTTTATATTTTTTTCGTTTATTAAATTAACAATACATTTTAAAAGTGTTTCAATTTTTAAAAGTAAGTTTATTTATTAGACACACATATTTTCTTAATTTTTTATTCCAGAAAAAAGTTTGGGTTGCTCTTCTAGAGTCAAAATTAGAAAATAAATATTTATTGATCTATTCATCTGTACCTACATAATACATAAAAAATTATATTTCTTTAATCAATCAATGTTAAAGCGGCAACAAACAATTTAGGTGCAAAAGATCGTTCTCTCAAAATATGGAACTACGAGACGAACGAAGTCGAACTGGTACAGAGTTTCGAGGACGACATCCACTCGGTCGCTCTGCACCCCACGGGACTCTACTGCGTAATAGGGTTTTCCGACAAGCTGCGCTACATGACCATCATGATCGATGACATTATCACCACTAAAGAGTTCAACATCAGGAGTTGCAAACTGTCCAGTTTCAGCAGGATGGGTCACTTTTTCGCGAGCACCAACGGTAACATCATACAGACCTATTCCAGTATCAGTTTCGAATTGATGTACGTTTTGAAAGGACATAACGGAAAGGTAATACTTTAATATTGATAAAATTATATTAATTAACGGCAATATTTTTCATATATTAACTATATTATACCATAAACAAAGGGAAAAATAATAAGAGAAAATAATATTTTTTCCGGTAGTCAATAGAATAGAATAGAATAGAATACAGTACCAGAAAAACATTAATATAGATTAAAATTTAATACTAAAACAAGCAGACATCTATAAAACTAGTAACATAGGTACCTACACTAAACTATATATCCACTCTTTTAATACAGTAAACACATTACAGTTTAAAAAATCCTTAAAACTATAAAATACCTTCCCCAATAAATACTTCTTTATCACAGATTTAAACTTTTTTATTGGCACTCCCTTGATCCCAGCAGGCAATTTATTAAAGAAGACAAGGCAATTATAAAAAATGCAGAGTCGCATTCCATGACCTTCCAACCGTATACATAAGTCATTATGTATACTCTACCAAATTTATCTCGATTTTTAAGGCATAAATTAGTGACTTATAAATATAATGTCCTGGAAGTGTTAGGATATTTAAGTTTCTAAAATGCGGCCTGGCGTCATCTCGATATCCAACCTGAGCCACAACTCTGACTGCCCTCCGCTGCAGGGAGAAGGCCTATAATTATCGGGTAAACCTGGATCACCCTTCTTGAAGACTGGGACAGTCCTGCTGATTTTAAGAGCATGCGGGTACACGTCTTGTTCAATGCAGACATTATACAACTTTGTCAGGGGAACAACAAGAATGTGTTTCATAGTTTTGATTAAAATGATGTTTAGTTCATAAAAGTCTTTGCTATGTTTCTTTTTTATTCCATCTATTGCATCCCTGACCTCAATGAAACTAATACTTCGAAAGAAAAACTTACTCTGCTGAAGACTTTGGATGTAAGTGCTGTGGCAAAGCCGACACGAGTGACTCCGCCACCTCTGCAAAAAAAAAAATCGTTCAGATCTCCAGCCTCCAGATCCACACTCAACGTCACCCCCCATGTCCAGTACGTTTCCTATTATTGTTGATAACTTCCCAAGCAGCCTTACAGGGATTATCAGAATCCTTTATGTAGTCACTGTTTGCTTTCTTTTTGGCTTCAACTATTGCACTTGTGTAGTTCTGCCTACATAACCTAAAGTCGTTCTTCAACAGAGGACAGTCATACTCATGGCCAAGGCTATTGAAGGTACGCAGTTCTTCTCTCATTACCTGCGGTCAAACCACTCCACCCTAGTTGCATACAATTCACCAACAATTCCGCAACGCTCTGGAAATGCGATATTTCTTATTTCAAGTAACTTTTCGAGGAAGACATTACATTTTTCATTGACAATAGTATCGTAGTCAAAGAATTGCCAACGTTATAGCTCGAGCAAGTTGTACATTGTAAAAACACCCTTATTTGTTATAGCACGATACATAAAGTCTGCAACGTTTATACCCGTACATTTCTTAAGATGTTCAACATTAAACCTTGAATCTATCGCACAATGATCGGACAAAGCTGGGTTAAAAACATTAATAATTAAAATCAGGAAAGTCATTTCGGTTAAAATATATAAAAACATTTTTCAGACAGTGACTGAGCCTAGTATTTTCAAAAACTTGTTGACTAAAATTAAACGAATACATAACATCTAAAAACCTACTTTTTTCCGAATAATCTCGTTCAAAGTGTATGTTAAAATCACCATTCGCTATAATATATTTATCTAGACTGATAGTAAAGTCTAAAATCTTAGTAGGGATGGGCGATATTAGACTTTACCTTATCGATATGTCGTGTTATGAACATATCGATAGGTATTCATCTTTATCGATAGTTCATTGCTACCTATCCGTATTTGCTGCTACTACAAGAGCAAAAAAAAAGATACTTGAGAACAAAAATAGTCCTGATCTTTGTAAATATGTGATCCGTTTATCAATAACTATCGATGTTGTTATTTACGTGTTATTCGGTATGTCCCTGACCTATCGATGTGTCGATAAAACGCCCATCCCTAGTCCATAGTGGCACTCGAGCCAGAAAATCACTCACATTGAAATTTTAAAAATGTCAATACTAAAAACTTTAGTTTGACATTACTTTGTTGGGCCTTTGTTTCACATCTTCTCTTAGACAACATTTTTAAGAGTTTCGGCGACACATACTCAAATTTATTTTTACAAGTGTAAAAAGTTGCCACTCTTTGAAATGTAAGAATATACAGAAGAGAAGAAGAATATACTTAGAAACCATTTCTTTTTACTTCCCTCATAAAACGGAAGTACTGAAATTGTTAATAAATCACCCTCCGAGATTTTTTCAGATATTTACGTTTTACACATAGGGCGGGAATAGTTAACGAATTTTTCGAAAATCATCAATATAGCAGAATGGTTTGGCCCTCCCGCTCCCCGGATTGTATCCAATCGAACCCATATATACCTCCTAGAATTATTGATGACTTGGTCGAAGCAATTCATGAAGAATGGCATTTTCAATGTATAGACAATGTTATCAAGTATGCCCAGGTCGGGAGGTTATAAGAGCTCGCGAAGGACCCATCCGATACTAGTACCTGTAGTACCTACTTGTCTATAGTTTTATATTTTACTTTTGGTTTTCAAAAATAGGGTTTTAGTTAAGGTTAATTTTGCTAATAAATGTGTTTTAATGGTAATCATTGTTGTACCACTTTTTCACCAATATGGTAGTATCATAAATCCAGAGGTGTACAGGGTGTCCGGATTTGGTTGCAAAAGCAGGGTATCTCGCTTATTTTTAAAGA
The DNA here is from genome assembly GCA_030620095.1 of Kuschelorhynchus macadamiae. Classification (NCBI taxonomy): domain Eukaryota; kingdom Metazoa; phylum Arthropoda; class Insecta; order Coleoptera; family Curculionidae; genus Kuschelorhynchus; species Kuschelorhynchus macadamiae. The sequence continues at coordinate 29,886 of JAUTXW010000028.1, forward strand.
TAGAACCTTGCGATTTTTACGAACCTGAGCTAATTATTTGTGAAACTCATGAAGCCGTTATCAAAATTTTCATAACCTTCTTCGTTTATGAGATACAGGGCAAAATAGAAAATTTTGCATTTTGGGACCCCCCTCGTATTTCGGTTATCCTTTAACTTAACGCAAAGGGAAAAATTGCTGCTTATGCGGTTTTTTAAGCTGGATCCAGTGGCGTAGTCATATTTTTCATTTGAGTTGTTATTTTTTAGATATGACCTAAAGTTGTGTTTTTTTAAATGGCACACCCCTTTTATTTAAAGTCGTTAACAATATCTACATCCTAACAATAAGTCAAAATAAATATGTAATTAAATCTATTTATCAAAATATGTATTGATAATTTCGCACCAAAAAAGTACCACCTACCTAGATTTATGTAACACAAGAACAAAACAGTATTAAATTATTTTGTAACAAGCCTTTCAGCAAAAATCAACTGTCGTATAAGAACTACAGTAACCAAGGAAATCAAAAGAACTGTTCAAACTGATTTCCATTTTGTTCTATGCACGCTTCGCACAATTTTCGTATTCGTTTTAGGGAATTAAGCAAAATAACGGGATGATTTTGTAAATAGCGAAAATTTTCTCTTATTGCATTTCCTAAATCTTGGACATTATCATAGTGGTCTTTGTAAATTCTATTTTCCAGATATCCCTATAGAAAGAAATCTAAAATCGACAAATCTGGGGATTTAGGGGGTCATCTTATAGGTCCATTTGTTCCGATCCATTGATTGGTAAAATTATTGTCCAGAAATAATCTCGTCATTCCAGAATTGTGTGCAGGAGCACCGTCCTGTTGGAAATAAACTTCGTTAATTTGCGCTAGAGGAACATCGTCAAGTAATTCAGGTATAGCTGCCTCTAAAATTTCAGTAGCGTAGTATTTCAATAGCGATTGGCTCTTAGATTTCCCTCAAATATATAAAATTTTATATGTGTTCCTAATATGAAGCAGGACACATTTAGACCAAACCTGCCCTGCTGTCTTCTGGGAAATATTTGGTGTTGATTTTCCTGGGACCAGAATCTACTATTGTGCCTATTGAGTATACCAGAATTACTGAAATGTGCTTCGTCTGACTATATAACCTTTCTTTCAAAATCTCTAACCATATCGCATCTTTCTTGAAACCAATTGCAGAAGACTACCCGACGCTCTGCATTCCCTGGCTGTAAGTGCTGCAGGAGCCTAAACTTGTATGGGTGGTATTTGTGCTTTTTTAGAATTTCTTGAACTCTAGTTTTTGGAATCCCTATGCTCTTTTCACTGGCCCTACAAGAGTTTGTAGGGTAAGCTTCTGCATTAGCCAAAACCGTAATTTCCTCAGCCTCCCGATTTTCTTTATTATATGTTTTCGTACGAGGTTTGATAAATGATCCGTGATTAAGTAAATTCTTTTTTATCCGATAAAAAGTGGATATATTAGGTTGCCTCCTTTCTAGATATCTAAATAAAAATTAAGCAATAGTATATCAACATACCTAAAAATTAACTATTTACCTGTTAAAATACATCTCAGAAGCCGCTTTAACATTTTGATTACTTAATATAAAACAAGCTAACATATCATACTTTTCGTAATGTTCGAAAGTTTGGTTTTCTTCCATAATAATACAAATATATTTTTACACAATAAATAAATACAAAAAACTAGCGCTATATTTTATATACGCGTACAAAATTGAGAAATGTCATTTGCTTCCAAGAAAACAAAAGAAAACGGCATCGTTTTGCATGGCCTACTGCAAAATTTGGGATGATAATTATAAAAATGTTTGTTGTTGTTAATTAAAATAGACCCATACTATTATATATTTTTGAGAAGCTTTTAAAAGGACAAATCAATTTCTGGACAAATATACAGGGCGTCCCATTTAAAAAAACACAACTTTGGGTCATATCTAAAAAATAACTCAAATGAAAAATATGACTACGCCACTGGATCCAGCGTAAGAAACTGCATAAGCAGCAATTTTTCCCTTTGCGTTAAGTTAAAGGATAACCGAGATACGAAGACTATGAAAATTTTGTTTACGGCTTCATAAGTTTCACAAAAATTAGGCCAGGTTCGTGAAAACCGCAAGGTTCTAATAAGCGAGATACTCTGCTTTTGCAATCAAATCCGGACACCCCGTACAAAAACCTTGATAATTTAAAAACGGAATAAGTATGCAAAGATTTTTGAAAAAACATGTTTTAAAGCAAAATTGGGGCTATTATTTAACATGATAAGCATAATTTTGAGATTTACTGTTTAACTCAGAAGTGTAGTTAAATTTTGGGTAAAAAACATGTGTGTTTGAGTCACCCTGTATATGTAAGTGGCGTCTTATGTCAAACATCCTGCCCAAGAATAAAGACTAATGATGTACCTTTAAAACAAAAAAAAGTTTACTTAAATCGCTTGTAGGAATGAGAAAATATCATATTACAAATATTACTAAAATTTTGTCTGAGTTAACTTCTTACTCTGAGAAACGTTTTACGCCATCCATCAAAATGTCATTATTTTTTTTAGATCCGCTGTATGTCGTGGAGTAAAGACGACAGAATGCTCGCGACTTGTGGCTCCGAAGGAGCGGTTTACGTCTGGGATGTGTGCGAAGCCAGCAGACTATCGGAAACGATAATTAAATCCAATCCCTTCACCGGAGTGTCGATTACTCAGAACGGAAAAGAAGTGTTCGCCGTGGGAAACGACGGCCACGTCAGAGAATTGGTCAACTCAAATGTACACAGGCAAGTAAAATCATTCTGTTGATTGTGTTATACACCGTGTGATAATAACAGGAATTCATTTGTTGTTCTTCAGTTGTCTGTATTATTATTCATTATTTTATTAAGTTTAAAAATTAAACCTGGTCCATTATCAATGACCTCAGAAACAAATCAAACCCTCTCACTCAGATCTTGCCAAGGGCAAACGACCTAAATCGAAACGAACATCGAAAATGTTGCTGAAAGACTTTTCTTAAGCCCTGTTAGCAGCATGGAATTATCGAAAGAAATGAATAACATCACAAGCAAATCTACATGTAGCACTGATGGCCTATCAATTAAAATATTCCTGATCCTGCCGCTCCCAGTCATAGAGGCCCTTACAACACTAATAAATAAATCCCTTATACAAGGTATATTCCCTGAATGCCTTAAAACAGCTATAATTATTCCTCTTCATAAAGGGGGCGAAAAAACTAACTCGTGTAATTATCGCCCAATTGTTCTACTAACAGTGCTATCAAAAATCATTGAAAGGTTACTAAAAAATCGTCTTATGCCATTTCTCCTTAAACATCAGATAATATCCTCAGATCAGCTTGAATTTTTACCCAACAAGTGCACCAGTTACGCCATGTCCTCGTTGCTTAGTGGCGTCTACTTATCCCTCAATAACAACCACCCCACCGCCTCAGTTTTTTGTGACTATGCAAAAGCCTTTGACTGTGTTAGTCATGAAATTTTGATAGGCAAGCTGAATTTTTATGGAATCCGTGGTACTTCTTTAAACTGGTTTAAATCTTATCTCGGGAATAGGCAACAATTTGTTCTGATTCTGATTGTAAATTGATTACGAGTGGAGTCCATCAAGCTTCGGTCTTGGGACATGTTCTTTCTTTGTTATACATTAATGATATCCCCAACCTAAAAATTAATGAAAAAATCTTTCTCTTTGCTGACGACACAAACATAACATAAAGTAATTTTGATACAACGTCTTTAGATTCTAATATTTCCAACGACTTTGTTATGATTAAGGCTTGGTCCGATTCCAATCTGCTTTGCTTAAATGAGGATAAAACGGTGGCCTTATCTTATAAGGGGACTTTACAACCACTTCGGCTACTTAACAGCAATATTAAATACGTTGAGTCAGTTAAATTCCTGGGTTTGAATATAAATAACAACCAACAAAATGGTCTAAGCATATTGACACCTTATCTAAAAAACTTTCTACCGCCTGCTTTGCCATTCGATCAGTTTCAAAAGAACTGGACGTGTCTTCTGCGATACTTACCTATTTCTTTCTATTCGAATCCCATCTCCGCTATGGCCTTCCCTTTTGGGGCTGCTGTATCACCGAGCAATTTCTTAGTATTTTTAGGCTTCAAAAGAGAGCAATCCGCTATTTGTTTGGTCTAAATCAGGGGTGCTCCAACTTGAACTGCTGGCGATCTACCTCAATATTTTTAGACTACTTACGATCGACTCTGAGAGGCTGTAAGTATGTGTGATGCAGGGTTGTCGTACATACACGATACATACACCCTATCTACCTACCTAGGTAAGGTGTACCGTAGCATATATAGATATTAGCTTTCCGCACAATGTACATTATTTTAGTCAAGGTTTGGGTTAGGTTTAATTAGGTTCTTCTCTACAATATCAATGAAAAAACTCATAGTTATTCAAAATTGCGGGTTTATTGGTTGTTATAAAACAAAAGAGTTACATATGGTGTTAAACTTAACTAAGGAGTGACTTTGGATGTTGAAGCGTGGCACTGCATGTCCTCAGCATAGTTTTCATAAGATGGTACGTAACCACTGAGGGCTAATCGCAAGCATGATGACATATGATCGTCAGTTAATCGATTGCGATATTTTGACTTAATTATCTTCATTTCAGAAAATGCAGACTCGCACAAATAAGTTGACCCAAACATTGCTGTCAGTTGAAGGGCGATTTGCCTTAGATTCGGATATTTATCTTCAGATATAAAACACCAGAAATTTGTATCAGATGCTGAAGCTTTGAGATGTATATCTGATATAATCTGCACCAACTCATTTTCAACAGAACATAAGTTCATATTAAACTGACTTGCTATTTCAGTAGCTAATTCCTCAATGTTTTTACATAAAAAAGGATAACTCATAAATGATGCTACATTTGCCAATTTACTACAATCATAAAAACGCATTTCGAATTGTCCCAAAATATTTGATAATTCAGCCTCATACGTACCATAATTCAACTGAGGAATCTTTTGTTTGATTGAGTTGATCTATCATAAGTTGCAATTTACTTTTGAATGCGTTTACTGCGCTAATCATCTCAATAACAGTTTTTCCTTCACCTTGAAGCTCCAAGTTAATGGTGTTTAAGTGCATTGTGATGTCAGTCAAAAATGCCAAATCAGTCAGCCATTTTTCGTTTTTCAACATCTGAGTGTCACTACCTCTTTCGTCTAGAAAAGCTATTATTTCGGGCAATAATTATTGAAACCTTTCTAAGTATTTTCCGCGACTCAACCAACTGACGTCCGTGTGAAGAACTAAATCAGTGTGTTCAGCTGACTCCCTATCTTCCAACTGCAACTTAAAGAGCCGCCGTTGCACGCTACCTGCACGGATGGAATTCACAATTTTTGTTGCAATGTTCATAATTTCCTCCGTGTTTAAAACTTTTGAACACAAAACTTGTTGATGTATAATGCAATGGATTGAAAAAAATGAAGGGAAATCTTCATTAGCTCGACACAATGCCACAAAACCGTTTTTGTTTCCAGTCATTGCTGGTGCTCCATAGGTTGTAATGCACAGTAATTTATATATTGGTAGCTTGTAGTTTTAGAGGAATGATTGTCAAAAATTCTTCCTTAGCCAACATGTCATTGAATACCATCCGAATAATGGGCAGTGTCTGTCATATCGGTGGATTCGTCGAACTGTAAAGAAAAGTATGTACATTCCATGATCTCATTTTTTAGTTTATCTGCCATGTCCTGACTCATGACTTCAACACGCTTTGTGACAGTCAGACGAGATAACTGAAGTTCTCTAATAGCAGACATGATTTCTGTTTTATTTTTAAAATCTCCAAATAAAGTCTCACCCGCTTCAATAAATGCTTCCTTCACAACCGATCCATCTTCGAATGGTTTCTTGTGTTTCGCCAATATATGAGATAGAGCGCCGCTTCACCTACGTTTCTAATCGATTTACTTTTTTTAAAAATATTTTTTAAATATTAAACATTTTATAATCTACATTTTTATTAAAAAAAAAGTAGTATATTTTATATAAATTCACATTATTTACTTAATTATACATTATTTTCTATCAAAACTAGTCCGTTATATGCTCCAAAAATAATAATGACTTAAAAACATAGCATCCTGAACACCTTTTCATAAGAGCGACTTAGATTTGTTTACGGCAGTTGCTATGGCAACGCAATGGTGAATATCCGTAAGCCAAATAAAGATGGGAGCGGCATAAAACTGCTGCTGCATGCTGCAGGTGCTTGTTCACTTGTTATAGAATTGATGTAAACTAGTACGTTCGGATCATCGGAGGCGGAAGCAGTTTTGCATCGATCGAATCGAATCGAAATTAGCTTTAAAATATATGTACAGGGTGGCCATTTTATGGTGATACAGTACCTTATCTAGAAAACGGTAATAGTTACGACAAAAAATTAAATGCAAAAGTTGTTTGGATTCAATTAAATTTTTATTTTATTTCACTTTTGCTTATACAGGTTGTTTCGTTTTGACATGACACATGTCAACTTTCTTAATTTAAATGGGATACCCTATATATTATTACATATTTCGATTCTACTGGTAATTTGCCAAAGCTTATAATAACATCTATATTTGAATTCTTTATCGTTTTTGAGAAAATTGAGTTTTTAGTATTTAAAAAAAAAAAATTTACCTATAAAACTTTAATGGAACTGACTAATATCCTAAACATACATTACTAAGGGTTCAATTCAACGAGTTTCCATGCTGGTCTTACCAATTAATATACAGGGTGTTAAAAATGGAGAGCAAAACAAACAGAACTTTAAATGTAAAAATCTCCGGTTTTTCAAATGGAAAACCCTGTATATTTTTATTTCATCTGATTCAGCGTTCAATTATCATTACTCATATATATGTGCTATATCTAAAATGAACAGTTTCGATTTTATTAGCCGTTTTCTGATTTATCCCGGAATTTTGCCAGTAAATGAGATTAGAAACTAAAAAAATCAAGATAGGCTTAGGAAATAACCTAATGCAATTGTTGACTTACGTTGATATTTGCTCTGTTTGTCATTTTTGTCAAATTTTTGCTTCTATTTCTCTATTATCAAAGGACTGAGAAGAAAGGTTTTCTACAATGTTCTCGACTTCCGAGGAAATTTGTTTTTGTGGTTTCAACTTTCTCAGTTTGGTTTTAAGTGAACACATTTTCTTCAAAAATTTGGCATCGATAACTACGAACATTTTTCTTTGGAAATCTAACCACTGTTCAAATTCTAAATTACTAAGCTTATAAGTGAGTTTTTTAATTTTGGAAATAAATTTGGAAATCCCAAAGACAAAGTCGACTTGAGGCAGAGGAGTGGCATCTATGAAATTAGCTGTAATGACTGCGCTCTAAAATATGTTGGGCAAACTATACGCTCCATAAACATTCGTTTTAAAGAACACATGGCACATTTAAGATACGGAAGAACAGAAAAGTCAAGCGTTGCCCAACATGCTTTGGAAAACAATCACCGAATAGGAATAAATAATCTTAAGTTGATTAAAAATGTATCTAATAATAGATTATAGTCTCGGTTAATATAAGTTGCTTTAGTTTATATCATCTGCTGATGATGCTAACTTGGTTAGCGAAACGCGCGTCCAGAACGTAACAAGTTGTGGTGTAGTGTGATCAGAACTCTTGTATTTTGATCTGTCTTCCACCACAGGTTCTAGTCTTAGGACCAAAGAATTAAGTTTTGGTTTTCTATGTAGCCTCCTTGGTTTATAATGCATTTCTGAATATTTCTTCTAAATTTTCTGTATATGGATGCGTAGATAAAATCAGGTGATTGGGTGTTTAAATCGTCGATTGTTTGGACTATATTTTGTTCTAAAGCTTGGATGGTTCTTGGCCTATTGTAGTATATCTTGTTTTTCAGATAACCCTACAAAAGTATGTCCAATGGAGAGACATCGGGACTGTTTGCTGGCCATCTTAATGGTCAATGTCTTCCAAACCAAAATGGATATCTGTCATTTAAAAAATTGGTGACTGGCTGGACATTATGAGGAGGGGCACCATCTTGTTACCATATCAAATTAAGAAATGAATTAATCGGTAGTTGTTCTAAATAATTCTAATAACTCATGATACCTTTGTCCGGTTAAACTCCCATTTAAAAATATAGGTCCAATAACAGGATTGTTAAGAAGGCCATACCAAACATGTAGGGATCTTCTTCCCTGAATTTTGACCGCCTGAAGAGCTCGCGGGTTTTCTTTTCACCAAAAATGCTTATTTTTCCGGTTTAACATGCCTCCAGTGGTAAATGTTGCCTCGTCAGTAAAAATTATGTTTGACAGATTTAGTTGGTTCTTCATAACACGTCTTTCTATTTCTTGGCAAAAGTGTAATCGGTCAATTTTATTTTGATCGGTTAATTCTTGAGTAGGTAAAAACTTATATGGCTTATATTTATAATGTTTTAGAACTGAGTGGATTTTATGCCATGATTTGTTAAAAAAAGTAGCTGCATCGGGAATTGAGTGCTCAGGATTTTCTGAAACACGAATAAATAAGATAAATAAATTATTTTAATACAAAAGTTTCAAAATTACCTTCAAAATATAATAAAATATTTAAATCTTCTTCAGCGTTTCTTTCCACTATTCTAACTTTTCGCTTAAGTGTTTTCCTTTCATTAAATTGTTTACCGATGTTTAATATTATGCTACGAGTCGGTGTTGGTCTATCTGGAAACCGTCTATGATATTCGTTACGAGCTATCGATGTATTTTTACCAAGTAAATAAAATAATTCTATCATGTCGAGTTTCTCTTCTTCCGAATAACCCATCGTCCAACGTATTAGATATTAAAAATGCTCGTAAATAATTACTGCTGACCGGTAAACGTAAAAAAACGAAAAAATAAAAAATACCTACCTAACCTCTACGAGAGCGATCTCAGGAACTGTCGTATGTAGGAAAAATCTTCAGGTCATGGAGAAAAAAGATACAGCTGAAAAAAAAATGTCCTGTTTTTAAATCTTCCTGAGGACTAAGCTAAAAAATGATTCTGCTGGCCTTTACGCTCGTTCAATACGAATAAGTCTAAGTATTATATTATACTGTCAATAATTTTCAGAGACATCGTACTGGTCCCACAAAACATCGGGTTGGACGCTATAGTTCTTTCTCAGTTGGATAGCATGTTGTTCGTGACTGGTAATCAAGGAACAATCTACAGCGTAAAACTGCCTTTCCTAGAGAAACCTGAATATCTGGAATTCATCATGCATAAGAGAACTATTGTTCAGGTATGTAGGCTTTCTTATACTAAATTGTCTATAACGACAAATAGTCTTTAACCTTTCCAAAGAGATTTTTCGAACTGTTCTCCTCTTGTAGGCTACTCTAAAACCTACGTGTTTAAATACTTTACTTCTAGACCTCTCGTATATCTGAGATCATATGGAATTACTATAAACTTATTATATATATGTCTATTTACTAATTTACGTACAAAATTATCATTATATCCATTACTTTTAGCTATATTTTTAATCCGATTCATTTCATTGTTAAAACGTTCTTTACTTGATGGAAAATTGACTAACCCGTGAGTTAAGAAATGAAATCCTGCCATTTTGTATTGACGGCAATGAAATGAGTCGGATGTTATATACCTATCAGTATTAATAAATTTTCTATAAATATCAAATTCTAATTTATCGTTATTTTTAATAACTGACGTGTCGAGAAAAGGCAATTGCCCATTGTTCTCTATTTCATACGTTAAATTAATGGAAGGATATTTATTGTTTAATCTTTCTAAGAAAGTGTCCAAATTTTCTGTTTTAGTATTAAAAATAGCAAATATATCGTCTACGTATCTATACCACACCCTTGGGAAATTCTTGAGTTCTTTCTGAATTGGGTTTCTAATGTATCCATAAACAAATTTGCAAGGAACGGAGATAAGCAATTGCCCATCGCAGTTCCCTCAAGTTGTTTATAATATTTATTACTGAACTGAAAAAATTTTGTTTCATACATAATTTTGTGAGAAGCAAATATTCCTCAATAATTTCTTTCTTCAAATTATTGATTTCAAGTAGTTCCTTTAGGTGCTCTAAAGCTAGTGGTATGGGTACACTAGGAAACAATGAGCTTACATCAAAAGATATTAAAATTTCACCTTCTTTTAAGTGAACATTTTTAATTTTGTCTAAGAATTCTAACGAGTTAGTAACCTCAAAGTTGTCGTACGAGATATTTAATTTGCTGAATTCTACTAACCATTTTGAAATATTGTACGTTGGTGATCCAACCGCTGAAACAACAGGTCTCATGGACTTCCCAGGTTTATGAATTTTGGGAAGGTAATACAGTTTAGATAATTGTGGGTTAATTTGAATTTTAGTTTATCGGACTCAAGGTTTTTACACTGTTTTAAAGTACTGTTTAGTTCTGTTATCATTTTTGATAACGGGTTTTTCTCAATTAAATCATAAGGACCAGTTTGAATCAAATTATCTACTCTTTTAAAATAATCTGTTATAAAAACCTTATTTCCTTTGTCAGCTTTTAAATAAAAACATTCTTTTTTTTTCAGTCCCTGGATAACTTCAGTATTTTTACGAGAAACATATTTTGACTTGTTGCTAACAACATTTTTTTGAGATTTAATTTCTGCAAGCCTCTCTAATGAACCCCTTACTTGACTCTGGCACGTATTGAATGGAACGTTCGATATTCGCTATAATGTATTTTTTACTGGAGGCACTGTAAAATTCAAACCTTCATTCTAAATGGCGATTTCTCTATTATCAAAGGACTAAGAACAATGTTCTCGACTTCCGAAGAAATTTGTTTTTGTGGTTTCAACTTTCTCAGTTTCTTTTTAAGTGAATACATTTTCTTCAAACATTTTGCATCGATAACTATAAACATTTTTCTTTGGAAATCTAACTATTGTTCAAATTTTAAATTACTAAGCTTATAAGTGAGTTTTTAAATAATCCGTATGCTTCAATTTCAAGCATACTTCGTTTGCTATACAGATTTTTAATTTCTAAATCTAGCCACTTTTGTTTGGGAAAAGATTCAACCTCCCAGTAACTGGTGATTGTTTAGGGATCTTGACTGAAATGAGTTTAGGGAAACCGAAAAAGACTTGCATGATTTTAGAAACCAAATATCTGCTGCTATTAACCTAACCTAATTATAAAAAGTCAAAATATGTTTGTCGTAAAAATACTGAAGTTATCCGGATCTCAAGAAAAAAGAATGTTTTTTTTTTAAAGCTGACAAAAGAAATAAGATTGTTATAACAGATTATTTTGAAAGAGTAGACAATTTTATTCAAACTGATCCTTACGATTTAATTGAGAAAAATCCGTTATCAAAAATGATAACAGAAGTAAAAGACTTCAGACAGTATAAAAACCTTGTGTCCGATAAACTAAAATTCAAACTAACACACAATAACCCACAGTTATCTAAACTGTATTGCCTTCCCAAAATCCATAACCCTGGGAAGTCCATGAGACCTATTGTTTCAGCTGTTGGATCACGAACGTACAATATTTCAAAATAGTTAGTAGAAGAATTCAGCAAATTAAATATCTCGTACGATAACTTTGAGGTTACTAACTCGTTAGAATTCTTAAGACAAAATTAAAAATGTTTACTTAAAGGAAGGTGAAATTTTAATATCTTTTGATGTAAGCTCATTGTTTCCTAGTGTACCCATAAAAATTTTTTTCAGTTCAACAATAAATATTATAAGCAACTTGAGGGAACTGCGATGGGCAATTGCTTATCTCTGTTCCTTGCAAATTTGTGTATGGGTAGATTAGAAACCCAATTCAAAAAAGAACTCAAGTATTTCTTAAAGGTGTGGTATAGATACGTAGATGATATATTTGCTATTTTTGATACTAAAACAGAAAATTTGAACACTTTCCTAGAAAGATTAAACAATAAATATCCTTCCATTAATTTTACGTACGAAAAGGAGAACAATGGGCAATTACCTTTTTTCGACACGTCAGTTATTAGACATAACGATAAATTAGAATTGGATATTTATAGAAAATTTACTAATACTGATAGGTATATAACATCCGACTCATTTTATTGTCGTCAACACAAAATGGCAGCATTTCATTACTCAACTCACGGGTTAGTCAATTTTCCATTAAGTAAAGAACGTTTTAACAATGAAATGAATCGGATTAAAAATATAGCTAAAAGTAATGGATATAATGATAATTTTGTACATAAATTAGTAAATAGACATAAGCATAACAAAATGTTAAAAGATGCCACTACTATTCAAGCACCTGAGGCTCCCAATAAGTTCATAGTAATTCCATATGATCCCAGATATAAGAGGTCTAGAAAAAGTATTTAAAAACGTAGGTTTTAGAGTAGCCTACAAAACGGAGAACAGTTTGAAAAATCTCCTTGGAAACCCTAAAGGCAAAGTCGACTTGAAGGAGAGGACTGGCATCTATGAAATTAGCTGTAATGACTGCGATCTAAAATATGTGGGCAACCTAAACACTCCATAAACATTCGTTTTAAATAACACATAGCACATTTAAGATACGGAAGAACAGAAAAGGCAAGCGTTGCCCAACATGCTCTGGAAAACAATCACCAAATTGGAATAAATAATCTTAAGTTGATTAAAAATGTATCTAATAATAGATTATTGGATGCATTTAAGAGTATAGAAATAGTTAAATTTGGTAAGAAAGCACTAAGCACTTGACAACGGTGCAGTCGGGTGCAACCAAGTGTGACCACATTTACCTATAAATAGTCTCGGTTAGGATAAGTTACTTAAATGTATATCTTCTGCTGATGATGCTAAATTTTTTAGCGAAACGCGCGTCCAGAACGTAACCAGTTGTGGTGTAGTGTGGATAGAACTCTTGTATAAATATTCTTTACTTTAAAATCATAATAGTCATTTTTTATATTATCATCAAGACACATACTTTTGACACAATTTCACCTAAATTAACTAGAATATTATATCTTGAATTTCAGTTAAGGGAGAATTTTTAAGTCGATTGGCTCAAAAACTACCGATCCAAGACATATCACACATTTTTGGAAAGGGAATAATAAGTAAAATCTAAAAAATCAAAAATATACAGGGCATTTCATTTAAAAAAAAACAAAAATTTTATATAGTACTAGTTTCTGACTCACCCTGTATATTCAAAATTATTTTTTTCTAGGAAGTTTCCTGAAATCCATACAACTTTTGTATTCATTTTTTTCTATCTACAACAATAAACCCAGAAAATGGGTGGTCAGATATAAATGATGACCCTGTATAAGAGATCAAATTTTGTGTATGAAAAGTCTGTTTCAGAATTATTCGTTAATTTCTTGGCTGAAATAAAATTTACCTGGTAACCTTAGCCGTAAAACCCTATAGTTAAAGCTGTGTTATTGTGTTAACAAGTTTTTAAAAAATGTGGCGTCTATAGACAAATGATGGTAATATTCAAATTCAAATTCAAACAATTTTTATTCATCAGCTAGTACATGACAACTTTCATGATTATTTGCTATTGTATGGAAAAAATACTTATATTCCTACATACATAAATAAGCTGAGGAATAAGGACTGCTCCCCATTTAAAAAACTGATTCGCAGCCACATAAAACATATGACTGCGCGGAACAACCCTACCAATTAACATCTAATACGGAGTACAATTTTATTCAGTAAGACCAAGTTTATAAGATAAATGTAACATAATATATAGTAAATTATAAAAACTTATAAAAAAAAGATTATTCAAATAAATGGCGTGGCTAGGCAAAGGATAAGGAGACATTCATGTGCATGGGTCGGAAGAAGCTAGATATAAATAGTTTATAAAAAACATGGAAAGCATCAGTGCAGTGCATGAAGACATTGAAACACAGAAATTGATTAATTATATATAAGGAGTTTCCCCAGAGAATCACGATTTCAAGTAAGACTTTGTTCAACTAAAGGTTTGTTCCTGATGTACTGGGTGAACGGTTGAATGTTATATTCCTTTACGCGATTTGGAAGAGAATTCCACATTTGTATGGCTATAAAACTGAATGATGAAACGGCGTTTTGTGTTGAGGAATTATAACAAAACTAAGGACATAGCGGTTATCTTTACGCTAAAAAGTCTTCTTAAATAAACGATTTTAAAATTCTGTATATATATGTAATTTGCGTCGATTTGCCATCGTTAAAACTGAAAAATTATTTAAATATGGAGTGATATGATTCCTAAAAGGAATATTATGAGACAATCTCATACAGGTATTTTGTAACTTTTGAATAGATTTTGAAATTCTTCCAACCAACGAGCTATGATAAACCACGTCCCCGTAATCAAATAGAGATAAAATAAGTGTATTACATAAATAATATTTAATTTTTTCTGGCAAGTAAGTTTTAAGTTTGTTCAGGGTTTTAAGACGCATATATGCAACTTTAAGTTTGTTTTTAATATGTGTTTCGAATGAGAGTCCGGAGTCAAGATAGACTAAATTTTTTGTTTCACTTAAAACAGGCACAGGTGCGTTGTTAATTTTTAAATTTAGATTACCTGACATGTCTGCTATTTGATTTTTATTAGTTCCAAAGAAAATTACACACGATTTGGCTGCGTTCAGCTTCAGGTTATGATCCATCGCAAAATGGTTTAGATAATCTAGATCGCGATTAAAATTAGCAATACAATTTTCAAAATTCTGAGGTTCAAATGACATATACAATTGAGAGTCGTCAGCGAATTGTTGAAGTTTCGAAAAATTAACTCCCTTATCCATATCAGCAACATATAAAGTAAACAGCAACGGCCCCAAGATCGACCCCTGCGGTACCCCAGTTGTCAAAGGTAAATAGTGAGATTTGAGCTTGACAGGACCATCATTTAGTAATACACAGTGAGATCGGTCAACAAGATAAGACCTTAGAAATGCTACAGAGTTTTCCGATAAACCAAGGTAATGAAGTTTAGCCAATAGCATATCGTGACTCAACGTATCGAATGCCTTACTAAAATCTAATAGAGCTAAGCAGGTTATTTTTTTCTTATCCTCACTGATCCTGATGTCGTCTACAAGATTTACTAAACACTTAGTAGTACTGAAGTTTTCACGAAAGCCTGATTGACATTCAGGTATTAATTTATTAGAAGCAGAAAAAGATACGATTTGTTTGTAGATATGTTTTTCAATTATTTTAGAAAGAACTGGCAGTATACTAATAGGTCTAAGATCCTTAAAATCTTTAGGATTATTTGTTTTCGCTAGGGGTTTTATTATTGCTTTTTTCCATAAATCAGGGTAACAATTTTCCAATATACAAGTATTAATTATATTTATGAGCGAATTTTTACAAAAAGGTAAACATAACTTTAGATCCGTGATAGATAAGATTGAATTAATTATTTTAATCAAAGAATTTTCATCTATTAGGTCAAAGTTTGAATCAGATGTTACATTAGCATGCTTATTTTGGTTATAAAAATTGAGTTTTATGTTTGAACTTGTATTAACCCCTGAGGCGCAATTGGAAAAATAATCATTTATGGAGGATGGGTCCGGAAAATTTGTAAAGATGTCATAGTTTGTGTTTTTTGTCAAATTTAATTTTTTTGCCTTAGTCCAAAAATCTCTACTTTTTGAATTAGCAAAAGAATTAAAATATGCGATTTTTTCTCTAGAGATAGCATGTTTTGTATAGTTTCTCAATTCTCGATAATACCTAAGTCGACCAACAGTTTTGTTACTAAGATATTTGCTGTATGCTTTGTCTCTAAGCTTAATTAGTAATTTAATATTATTTGTTATCCATGGCGTATAAGGCCTTTCTTTAATTTTTTTTTCGTTGTAATGGTGCATGTTTATTTATTAGAAAACTTATGTTGTCATTAAAAAGCTGCAATTTGTCATTTATATCTAGTGTATAATAAATAGCTTCCCAAGGGATCTGTAAGGCATCCTGCTCAAATTGATTGTAATTAATACTATTATAGTCTCTAAACTCAATGATTTTATTCTCTAGTTTTATGTTCAGGTTGAACACTGAATAAATTAAACAATGGTCCGATATCTCTTCAGATATATTAACTGTTCTACAATCCTGTACTTGAAAATTATTATTTGTTATTATAACATCAAGAAGACTAGAAGTATTATTCGGTATATTAATACGAGTGGGATCCACTACGTGTTGAACTAAATTGTACATTTCGAGAACTTTAAAGAGTTTGATTTTCGATGCAGACTGCTTTATTAAATCTATGTTAAAATCACCGACAAAGAGCGTAAAATCGTAAAATGGTACAGTTAGATTCATAATATCTTCTAGGCATTCAATAAAATTGTCCACGTTCAAAGAAGGAGGTTTGTAAATAGTTGCAAATAGTATTGATTTTTTACCTAAATTAAATTTTACACATAAAAATTCGCAGGAATCTGCGACGACGCCAAGTTCAACTAATTGAAATTTAATGTGTTTTTTAATATAGATTCCTACTCCTCCCCCTATACCATTCCTATCTCTCCGAACAAATCTATATGGATTTAATGCAAAACATTTATCATCGTATGCAGGTGTCAACCATGTCTCGGTAACACACACTAAATCAAAATTAAAATAATTCACATAATACGAAAATTCATCAAAACCTGTATTGAAGGAACGAATGTTGAGGTGAGCTACTGAAAATTTAGGATGTTGCCTTGTGTCCGCATGCAAATTTTGGTCATGCTTTATTATTCAGCATTGTCCACCTCACGCACATGCATGCCCCCGATCCCCGCCAAAAGCCGTACCTAAATTTAGAAAAATAAACCCATAAAATGCACCCCAATATAGTCCCTAAAAACATAAAACAAATATAATAAGCTTTACTTACCATGCGCATGTGCTCATATAAAATAATTAGCCATGTCGATCCAAGTAGACTAAATTAAAATCGATTACAATAATTGTGTTCAATAATAAATATAACGTATGTAACCAGCAAAATAAAAAAAATATATGTCCTTCAACCGGATTAAAGTTTGGACAATAAGAAAAATAAATTATTCTATATTTATATCAATAATCCACTAATTAATACTTAAACATAGATAGGAGGAATATTACAGTACCTATAAAGCTATAGATAATACCTTACCATCTATATATATATATATATATATATATATATATATATATATATATATATATATATATATATATATATATATCGGGTTCAAAACGTTCTCCGACGTCTTCCGATTTCCAGTCGCCATTGTTCTCTGTCGGTCCACAGATCCTCCTCTAGTCCTCGCTCTCTGATCTCCGAGTCTATCCCCTCTCTCCCACTCCTTCTAGGCCTTCCTCTTTTTCTTCTTCCTGTTGGGGTCCAGGTGAGAATTTGCTTGGGGAGTCGTCGGTCTTCCATTCTTTGGACGTGTCCGTACCATCTCAGTTGCTTTGTTCGTATATCGTCGGTTAACGTGTGTTTATCTTTCATGTTATTACGGATTGTCTCATTTGGGATTTTTTCGAGTCGTGATCTTCCTGCTGTTCTTCTCCAGAAGTCCATCTCAGTCGCGTTTAATGTTTGTATAGTCTTCTCTTTCAGTTGCCATACTTCGCTGCTGTATGTGACTATGCTTTTTATGATGGTGTTGTATATCAGATGTTTGTTTGGTTTGGTGATTTTTTGATCCCATAGGATGCTATTCAACATAGCTATTGCCTTTCTGCCTTGGGTGTTTCTGTCCTTAATGGCCTCATCCAGTGTTCCGGTATTCGATATCTTCGTTCCTAGGTATTTATATGTTTGGCAGGATCTGATGATTTGGCCATTTTCTAGTACCAGATCTTGTTGAGTTCCACCGACGCACATGTATTCGGTCTTCGAGATGTTGACTTCTAGTCCCCAGTGCCTGTACTCTTCAATGCGCTTTCGCGTCATATACTCTATATCTTCGAAATCCTGCGCCATGATAATTTGGTCATCCGCAAAACTAAGGGTATACAGATTCGTATTATTGAGTGGGATTCCCATATTCCTACATTTCTGTTTCCATATCTTCAATGCTTGTTCTAGATAGATTTTGAATAGGGTGGGTGACAGACAGCATCCTTGTTTAAGGCCTTTACTTGGTGTGAATCCGTTGGAGATTTTAGCTCTGACTTTTATTTTTATGTGGCAGCTCCTATATAGTTCCTTCACTGCTTTTATTAGGTGTATGTTTAGGTTCGTCCGTTCCAATGCCTCCCAACGTTTTGATAGCGGTATGCTGTCGTACGCCTTTTTCAAATCCACGAATAAGAGATGTACTTCTCGATTGAATGCTGACATCTTCTCGAGCAGTTGTGTAACACAGAATAAGTGATCCACTGTAGATCTTCCTGCTCGAAATCCTGCCTGTTTCTCTGCTTCGCTGTCTGCGTATTCGCGTTCTATTTTGGTCTTAAGTATTTTCCCGTAAATTCGACTGAGTGTACCTGTTACATCAATTTTCTTTGGATCCCTTTTTATGGATGGGAGTAAGGAATGATATTTTCCATTGGTCCGGGATATCACCGCTGCTGATACAGTTTTGGAAGAGTTGAGTTACATGGTCGAATAGGAGATCAGATCCATATTTCACTAATTCTGCTGGGATATTACCCGGTCCAGGTGCTTTCTTATTCTTAAGGTTCCGGCAGGTGTCTTTTACTTCCTTCACGGTGATCCGGATCGGTGACGCTGTAACGTGTATTTGGGCGGATGTTTTGCTTTCCAGAAATTGTACGCGGTCTTCTTTTAAGAGTTTGCTAAAGTATCCATCCCATTTTGCTGCAGTTATCGAGGATAAGAGGTGTTTCTTATTATTTTGGCGCAGCGACTTCAGCACTCTCCAGCTTTCAGCACTTTTTGTCCCTCCAAGGTAAGTATTTATTCTATCACAGTTTTTCTCCCATGTTGCGTTTTTCTTCTGGGATATTTTTCTTCTTACTTGAGCCTGTGCTTCTTTGAAGATGCTTCTGTTCTGATCTGTTTTATTGCTTAAGTAACGTTGGTATTTCTGTCTTTTAACCTCGATTTCCTGTTCGATGTCTTCGTCCCACCAATACGGTTTACAATATTGTTTGTCTTCTAGATATCCTAAAGCTTCTTCGGCTGCTTGTTTTATGCAATGCTTAATATATTCGTAGTGTTCCGTATTATTCTTGAATTTTTGCGGTTGTAGTTTTTGGTCGAGTCTTTTTCTGTATAGTTGCTTAGTGCTTTCATGGTCTAAGCTTTCTAGCCTGAATTTTGGTTGTTTCATTTCAGTAGATTGGTTTTGTTCTTGAATACTTTCTTCATTTTGTTTTTTATCCATTTTATGTGCTAGCAGTATCTTGGCCTTTAGCAGATGGTGGTCGCTGCCGCATGTTGCGCTGCTCTGTACTCTGACGTCGTGTGTT
The DNA here is from genome assembly GCA_030620095.1 of Kuschelorhynchus macadamiae. Lineage (NCBI taxonomy): Eukaryota > Metazoa > Arthropoda > Insecta > Coleoptera > Curculionidae > Kuschelorhynchus > Kuschelorhynchus macadamiae. The sequence continues at coordinate 49,375 of JAUTXW010000028.1, forward strand.
CTCATACCTGTTGACTGTTTTATAATAATGTAATCTATGATGGAGCGCAGATTCCTAGTGGTTTGGGTCCATGTGTATTTGTGTATCCATGGGTGCTGAAAGTATCCCTTCATTATTTTTAATTCATTTTGCTCACACATTTGAATTAGTCTCAGGCCGTTGTCGTTTGTGTGGTCCTCGCCAAATCCTCCCACAACTTTGTTCCTCAGCCTTGTTCCAGTTCTTCCGTTTAGGTCCCCCAGTATCATGACTTCCCTGGATCTACCAATGCTGGATATTTCGCGGTGTAGCTGTTCAAAAAACTCATCCTTTTTATTAATTAAGACGTCATCGTTTATGGCATATACCCCAAATATTGTAAGCCTGACCCTATACAGTGTTATGTTCATTTTTATTATTCTTTCGTTTATAGGCTCCCATGATGTTATAAACTTTCTTAAATTCTTGGAAATGAGGATAGATACTCCTTGTTGCCCTCTTTTTTCTTTTGGAACTCCACTATAGAAGTGGTCGTAGTGTCCTAGGTTTTCCGAGCCTTGGCCTTTCTTCTTAGTTTCAGTTATAACTGCTATTTGAATTTTTGATCTTCTGAGTTCTGAGATTACTTCATTGGTTTTATTGGAGATACCTTGTACGTTCCATGTGCCAAAATTCATTATCCTTTTTCGTAGCTTGGTTCGACAGGGCCTTTTAACACTTGGATTTTTTCCGAGTATCGGGGAGTTAGTCCGATGCCTCAACCCCCTACCAGGAGGGCCAGGTAGTTTTTATTCAAGGTTGTCTTCCTTTAGCCTTTGGTGAACCAACACCCTTCTACAAGGCAGCAGCTTCTTCGCCGTATCCTGGCAGGAGCCCTTACAGGGTGCTATCATCCGGGCCAAATGAACCCTGGTTTTTTAACGAGGTTGTTACTCCTCCCCCTCCTCCTTTCCCATCATTGGGACACCAGGCTTGGGACTGGTACAGCGGAGTTGTATTTTTTATATTTAGTATTTTGTAATACAAGAATTATATATACCCCGATATAACCTCGAAAAAAAAAGTCAATATTGATCAAAACGAACGCAATAATAGGGAGAATCATTTATTTAGTATTCAGAAAAGTCAACACACTTGTCTAAATGTAATTATGTATTTAAAAAACGGGGTTTATTACCAATGACGACTATAATAATACGTAATATATTAATTATTAATGTCAACATACCTTTGGATCACAAGTATTAAAAATTAGAAATTAGAGCCATCTTCACTGTTAACTACATCACTTAGTTTTTGACGTGACGTAATAGACACTTTAACACTGCCACTAAGCACAAAGACTTTGCCCCCTTTTGTCCAACACTTGTTTTCCAAATGTTGTTTGGCCTCGTTAAATAATATATAGTTTTCCCTAGTAAGTAGCTCCGCAACCAACATATCTGTACCCTTTAACCGCTTTTTGCTATACAATATTTGATCACGCAGCCATCGCTGGATAAACGAGACAACAACAGGGCGAGGTTTTGTTGCATTTTGTTTTTTGCACCAAACGGCTACACCGATTTTTGTCGTCAGTAAATTTACGATATTATCGTAGAAATCCATGGATGAATTTTCCTTGATACCGTGAATAAGAATGACGTTTTGATTAGTCGCCATGACACAATTTGACGTATCAGTTCTTAGTTGAAGTAATTCTTGTTTTAAATTCTCTAGGGAGTCTAAGACTGACTTTTCAAAGTTAGAGAATCGTACAGACAGCATAGTGCATCTGGAAGTGGCATATAAAAAAATATTTTTCTTAACGCCAAGGAAATTGTAAATTTTATTTATTATCTCTTTTAGAGAAAAGATATAATTAAAATGAAAGTTGGGTTGAAACGTGTTTTTTTATCTAAAAATCCTTTATCGAAACTGGCTCTAGTTATATACTAGAAGGTACACCCGCTTTCTAGCGCATTGCTTATAAATCACTTGAACACTTTTGTTCAATTCTTTTTCTTCTACGACGTTAATTCCAAAAATATTGTTTTTCTATAGATGTATATGTCCTACGATGACCGGTATATCATCTCCGGTGGAATAGACGGAACCATATGTTTCTGGAAACTGGGAAACACCGAAGAGAAAGCGATAAAGCTGGACAAGGAAATCTCGTCGTCGGGAGAAATTTTAATTTCCCGAGAGATACTCGAAGATAAGATGGACAAGATAAAAAATTTACAGTTGCGACTGAAGGAACTGGAAACGGAGCACTCGTATCAGATGCGGCAGAACGACGCCCTGCACTCGTTGAAAATGAAGGACATACACTCGGAGTATTGCCATGCCATTGAGGAATTGAAGATAAAGAATGAGGTAAGTTACCCAGTCAATATACATATGTGTTCTAAAATAAATGAAGAAAAAATTTATTTGGATTGTTTAAAACAGGTATCTTTCATGTATGATTCTTCATTTTGAAAACAAAAGTATATATACTTGTGATAACAATATATCGGGGTTTTCTTGAAGTTCTGGAGTCACTGAAATGTTTGTTTAATTCTAAAATTGTTATATTAGGGGACTTTAATATCTCTGAATATGCTTGTAACACTCAGACACCAAAAATGTCTGTTCCTGATAATTTTAGGGACTTTTCTGGCTTAACTCAGAATAATTTTGTTTTTAATCAGCATAATAGACTACTTGATTTAGTGTTTACCAATCTGTCTTGTTGAATTGTCGTTGGAACCTCTAGTGACTGAAGATAATTACCACCCAGCTTTGGAGATTACTCTCAAACTAAATAAAAAACTGGGTAATAAAAGCAACCTTGAGTTTTGGTTCGGAAATTGTTACAACTTTCGAAAGGCTGATTTTCACTCCATGTACAGGGTGTCCGGATTTGGTTGCAAAAGCAGGGTATCTCGCTTATTTTTAAAGATAGAACCTTGCGGTTTTCACGAACCTGAGCTAATTTTTTGTGAAACTCATGAAGCCGTAAACAAAATTTTCATAGCCTTATTCGTTTATGAGATACAGGGCGAAATAGAAAATTTTGCATTTTGGGACCCCCCTCGTATCTCGGTTATCCTTTAACTCAGTGGCGTAGTCATATTTTTCATTTGAGTTGTTATTTTTTAGATATGACCCAAAGTTGTGTTTTTTTAAATGGGACACCTTGTATATTTGTCCAGAAATTGATTTGTCCTTTTAAAAGCTTCTCAAAAATATATAATAGTATGGGTCTATTTTAATAAACAACAACAAAAATCCTAATTTTTATAATTATCATTCCAAATTTTGCAGTAGGCCATGCAAAATAATGCTGCCTTTTATTTAAAGTTGTTAACAATATCTACATCCTAACAATAAATCAAAATAAATATGTAATTAAATCTATTTATCAAAATATGTATTGATAATTTCGCACCAAAAAAGTACCATCTACCTAGATTTATATAACACAAGAACAAAACAGTAATAAATTATTATGTAACAAGCCTTTCAGCAAAAATCAACTGTCGTATAAGAACTACAGTAACCATGGAAATCAAAAGAACTGTTCAAACTGATTTCCATTTTGTTCTATGCATGCTTCGCACAATTTTCGTATTCGTTTTAGGGAATTAAGCAAAATAACGGGATGATTTTGTAAATAGCGAATCGACAAATCTGGGGACCTAGGGGGCCATCTTATAGGTCCATTTTTTCCGATCCATTGATTGGTAAAATTATTGTCCAGAAATAATCTCGTCATTCCAGAATTGTGTGCAGGAGCACCATCCTGTTGAAAATAAATTTCGTTAATTTGCGCTAGAGGAAAATCGTCAAGTAATTCAGGTATAGCTGCCTCTAAAATTTCTATATAGCGATTAGCTCTTAGATTTCCCTCAAATATATAAAATTTTATATGTGTTCCTAATATGAAGCAGGACACATTTAGACCAAACCTGCCCTGCTGTCTTCTGGGAAATATTTGGTGTTGATTTTCCTGGGACCAGAATCTACTATTGTGCCTATTGAGTATACCAGAATTACTGAAATGTGCTTCGTCTGAATTGCAGAAGACTACCCGACGCCCTACATCCCCTGGCTGTAAGTGCTGCACGAGCCTAAATTTATATGGGTGGTATTTGTGCTTTTTTAGAATTTCTTGAACTCTAGTTTTTGGAATCCCTATGCTCTTTTCACTGGCCCTACAAGAGTTTGTAGGGTAAGCTTCTGCATTAGCCAAAACCGTAATTTCCTCAGCCTCCCGATTTTCTTTATTATATGTTTTCGTACGAGGTTTGATAAATGATCCGTGATTAAGTAAATTCTTTTTTATCCGATAAAAAGTGGATATATTAGGTTGCCTCCTTTCTGGATATCTAAATAAAAATTAAGCAATAGTATTTCAACATACCTAAAAATTAACTATTTACCTGTTAAAATACATCTCAGAAGCCGCTTCAACATTTTCATTACTTAATATAAAACAAGCTAACATATCGTACTTTTCATAATGTTCGAAAGTTTGGTTTTCTTCCATAATAATACAAATATATTTTTACACAATAAATAAATACAAAAAACTAGCGCTATATTTTATATACGCGTACAAAATTGGGAAATGTCCTTTGCTTCCAAGAAACCAAAAGAAAACGGCATCGTTTTGCATGGCCTACTGCAAAATTTGGGATGATAATTATAAAAATTAGGATTTTTGTTGTTGTTTATTAAAATAGACCCATACTATTATATATTTTTGAGAAGCTTTTAAAAGGACAAATCAATTTCTGGACAAATATACAGTGTGTCCCATTTAAAAAAACACAACTTTGGGTCATAACTAAAAAATAACAACTCAAATGAAAAATATGACTACGCCACTGGATCCAGCGTAAAAAACTGTATAAGCAGCAATTTTTCCCTTTGCGTTAAGTTAAAAGATAACCGAGATACGAGGGGGGTCCCAAAATGCAAAATTTTCTATTTCGCCCTGTATCTCATAAACGAAGAAGGCTATGAAAATTTTGTTTAAGGCTTCATGAGTTTCACAAAAAATTAGCTCAGGTTCGTGAAAAACGCAAGGTTCTATCTTTAAAAATAAGCGAGATACCCCGCTTTTGCAACCAAATCCGGACACCCTGTACACTCTAATGTCTGGCATTGATTGGTTATTGCTGGAGCTGTTTACTAATCCTGAAGATGCCTGTGCGAATTTTTATGAAAAATTGTGTAATATATTTACCAATGTGTGCCAAAGTACTCTTTGCGTAAAAATAAGAAATATCCACCCTGGTTGAGCAGTGATATTGTTCGACAAATACGCGAGAAGTCAAAGCAGTGGCACCTTTATAAAGGAAGTAATGACGTACAAGAAAATTTTAAACGCTTGAGAGCTGAAGTTAAAGCTGAGACCACTAAAGCCTATAAACTATAAATTTTGAATCGCAAATATCAGTCAGTTCCAACAAATTTTGGGCGTATGTTAATAGTAAACGTTCATCTTTCTAAGGTCTCCAATGTTATGACATATTGCGATAGTTGAATAATCCCTCTGATATACTCAATAGCTTCGCAGAGTATTTTGGTGCATCATACGTCGGAACTAGTGGAAATACTTATGATATGGAAAAATGCCAGTCGTCCCTCCTTAATATCGCCACTTTTGACGAGTCTGATGTATTAAGTGTCCTTAAGAAAATTAAGCCCAAAATGACATCTGGGCCGGATAATATACCTGCATTTACTTTGAGAGACTGTGCATGCGTCCTGGCTCGACCACTGACCACCTTGATAAATCTTTGTTTAAAAACAGGTACATTTCCATCAATATGGAAATCATCCAAGGTATGTCCTATTTTTAAAAGCGGAAGTCACTGGCCGACAGGATTTTTCTAACTTTTTTTTGTTATATTTGTGAAGAATTTCTGGTGAAATCACAAGACAGGCCGAAAATGTAAAAAAGCCTACTTTAAATATTTTGGTGCGTTAATTGAGGATCAAGGTAAGCGGTGGGCTCCCCATGAGTTTTGTGTTAGCTGTAGTGTATCATTGGTGCAGTGGATGAAATGAAAGAGAAAAACTATGCCTTTTGCAGTTCCAATGGTAGGGCGAGAACCCACCAATCATTCTGAAGATTGTTATTTTTGCCTGACAAAGACTGAAGGTTATCCAAATTTGCAATCTGCCATACGACCTGTTCCTCATAATGCAAATTTGCCAGTGCCGATTGCGCCTTTAAATTGGCAAGCTATTGATTTAGGAGATAATGGAAATAACGCATCATCAGGCAGCCCAGAAGAACAGTGCACCGATCCCACTTTTACCACAGGTCCCAGTTCCGGCGAGCCACATTTGATTTTTCAAAGTGAATTAAATGATTTAGTACGTGATTTGGGGTTATCCAAGCAACAGTCAGAACTTCTGGGTTCTCGTCTTAAGGAATGGAACCTATTGGCCAAGGAAACAAAAATTACGAATTTCAGAGAAAGAAATGCTATGTTTTCTGAATTCTACAATATGGAAAATTCGTTGTGCGCGTATACTGATATAGGTAGTTTAATGCAGAAACTTGATATTAAACATTCTCCCCGTGAGTGGCGCTTATTCATAGACTCATCTAAATATAGCTTAAAAGCTGTGTTATTGCATAATGGAAATTTAAAACCCTCTGTACCAGTTACCCATTCAGTTGCAATGAAGAAAATTATGAAAATATGCGCACGATTTTGAATAAAATAAACTACAATAGATATAAATGGCAGATATGTGGGGACTTAAAAGTTAGAGCGATTTTAGTGGGACTTCAGGGGAACAAAGAAAACAGCAAAATAGTGCTGTTTTCTTTGTTTAAGGGACAGTCGTGCAATAAATCAGCATTATGTAACAAAAATTTGGCCAGAAAGAAGCGAATTTCAACCGGGATCGCAAAATGTTAAATTTATACCTCTTGTTGATCCCAAAAATGTCCTTTTGCCTCCTCTTCACATTAAACTTGGGCTGATGAAAAACTTTGTGAAGGCTTTGAATAAAGATGGTGATGGATTTAAATCTCTTTCTTTCCCCAGTTAAGTGATGCCAAATTAAAAGAAGGCATTTTTATTGTGCCACAAATCAGAAAATTGTTGAACGATGTCAATTTTACGGAAAAGCTTACCAGGCAGGAACTCAAAGCATGGAATTCATTTGTTAATGTAGTAAGAGGATTTCTAGGCAACACTATGGATGAAAATTATGAACAATTAGTTAATGAACTCTTAGATGCCTATAAAGCGCTTGGTGCCAGAAGGCCATTAAAAATTCACTTCCTCCATTCCCATCTGTCATTTTTCCTAAAAATTTGGGAGCTGTTAGTGACGAGCGGGGTGAAAGGTTTCACCAAGATATCAGAACAATGGAAATTCGGTACCAAGGACGATGGGATCTAGCCATGATGGGTGACTACTGTTGGTTTTTGAAGAGAGAAGATAGGACACCTCATAAACGGAAAAAATAAAGTTTAATTAGTGTTTTAAGTTAATATCGTTTTGCTTTTCTCTTCGATGTATGGTATGTTTAATAGGCGAAAACTGTAAACATAGTCAATAAACAGGGTTAAGAATTTTCTGAAATCATTTTTTCTATAGAAATTAAGTATCGTAACATTCAATATGGTTCTACAACTCTAACAAGAAACCCTACGTGCTACAACTTTCTATTTGTCATTTTCGTATTTGGATAGGTCCGTTCTATTAGATTATGCTATTCTGATTTGTGTTACAACAAAAAAAAAATTTTGTCGGCTAGTGATTACTATTCAATTAAGTTTAACAATTTTTCTTAAGTCAGCATAAAAACAAGCAATACACAGAAAATGACAAGTAAATAAAGCGACGTTATCAGACAGTTCTTTATTATTAAAACGACATGGCCTATCGTGATAGGACTAATTTAATTGCTCGAAAAATTTAAAAACATAGAATAGGAGCCAAATCATAAGATATAGATACCTACAATACTACAATCTTAAATCACTGGAAAGCCTACAAAATTCTACATTCAACGGCATATTCAAAATTAGGTAGTTCCATTTGAAACAATCAAGTTATCCCTGATTTTAGAGACTCCAAATTCCATTAACGATTGCTCAGAACCATTGGCTTTAAATTAAAGCCAATGTCAGAACCAAAAAAGGTTGAGAAGCTGCACAATTGGCTTTAGTTAGCACATTTAATGCCAATTGGAGAGAAAGGATATTCGAGTTAATCAATTTTTGCGAAAGATGAATTTTTTTTGAAAACGTGATATGTCAGGAAAACGGTCCATTACAGACACCATGTATGTTACATAAAGTCATGCTAGAATTGACCAAGGTATCCAAATTTGCAATAAAAAATGGAAAAAAAAATAACTTTGATGCGGCGCGGTTTTATGGAACACCCTGTATAAATAAAAAATAATTTTAGAATATACAGCAAGTTGATCCGCATAAATTTTATTAAAAGCATTTTTTCTAAGCCCAATATTTTCAGAAATATCGGCTGTGCTCATATTAATAGCCTACCCCAGGAGTGCTCAAACTTGAACCGCTGGCGATCTACCTCAATGTTTTTAGACTACTTACGATCGACTCTGAGAGGCTGCAAGTATGTGTGATGAAGGGTTGTCGTACATACACGACACATACACCCTACCTACCTAGGTAGGGTGTACCGTAGCATATATAGATATTAGCTTTCCGCACAATATACATTATTTTAGTCAAGGTTTGGATTAGGTTTAATTAGGTTCTTCTCTACAATATCAATGAAAAACTCATAGTTATTCAAAATTGCGAGTTTATTGGTTGTTACAAAACAAAAGAGTTACATATGGTGTTAAACTTAACTAAGGAGTGACTTTGGATGTTGAAGCGTGGCACTGCATGTCCTCAGCATACTTTTCATAAGATGGTACGTAACCACTGAGTGCTAATCGCAAGCATGATGACATATGATCGTCAGTTAGTCGATTGCGATATTTTGACTTAATTATCTTCATTTCAGAAAATGCAGACTCGCACAAGTAAGTTGACCCAAACATTGCTGTCAGTTGAAGGGCGATTTGCCTTAGATTCGGATATTTATCTTCAGATATAAAACACCAGAAATTTGTATCAGATGCTGTAGCTTTGAGATGTATATCTGATATAATCTGCACCAACTCGTTTTCAACAGAACATGAGTTCATATTAAACTGACTTGCTATTTTAGTAGCTAATTCCTCAATGTTTTTACACGAAAAAGGATAACTCATAAATGATGCTACATTTGCCAATTTACTACAATCATAAAAACGCATTTCGAATAGTCCCAAAATATTTGATAATTCAGCCTCATACGTATCATAATTCAACTGAGGAATCCTTGCTTTCAAAGACGGAAAATGTTTCAGATCCTTTCTTTTCAATTGATCTATCATAAGTTGAAATTTACTTTTGAATGCGTTTACTGCGCTAATCATCTCAATAACAGTTTTTCCTTTACCTTGAAGCTCCAAGTTAATGGTGTTTAAGTGCATTGTGATGTCAGTCAAAAATGCCAAATCAGTCAGCCATTTTTCGTTTTTCAACATCTGAGTGCCATCACCTCTTTCGTCTAGAAAAGCTGTTATTTCGGGCAATAATTTTTGAAACCTTCCTAGGAATTTTCCGCGACTCAACCACCTGATGCCCGGGTGAAGAACTAAACCAGTGTGTTCAGCTGACTCCCTATCTTCCAACTGCAACTTAAAGAGCCGCCGTTGCAAGCTACGTGCACGGATGCAATTCACTATTTTTGTTACAATGCCCATAATTTCCTCCGTGTTTAAAACTTTTGAACACAAAACTTGTTGATGTATAATGCAATGGATTAAAAAAAATGAAGGGAAATCTTCATTAGCTCGACACAATGCCACAAAACCGTTTTTGTTTCCAGTCATTGCTGGTGCTGCATCGGTTGTAATGCACACTAATTTATATATTGGTAGCTTGTAGTTTTTTACAAAATTGAAGAAAACGTCATATATATCTTCGCTACGCGTCTTCCCCTTCAGAGGAATGATTGTCAAAAATTCTTTCTTAGCCAACATGTCATTGAATACCATCCGAATAAAAATACACAGCTGGGCAGTGTCTGTCATATCGGTGGATTCGTCGAACTGTAAAGAAAAGTATGTACAATCCATGATATCATTTTTTAGTTTATCTGCCATGTCCTGACTCATGACTTCAATACGCCTTGTGACAGTCGGACGAGATAACTGAAGTTCTCTAATAGCAGACATGATTTCTGTTTTATTTTTAAAATCTCCAAATAAAGTCTCACCCGCTTCAGTAAATGGTTTCTTATGTTTCGCCAATATATGAGATATTTTAAATAACGCGATCGTATCAGCTTTTGATTGTTTGGCTGGTCTTGTGAACATGGTTTGTTCTTTTTTCAAACAAGATATCAAATCACGTACTTTTCGTTTTCTTAATTCACTCTGGCGGAAAATCCTTTTCATAGTTTTTATGAACCGTTTTATGATGCCTCTCTAAGTTACCACGCTTAGGTATTGCAACTGACGCACGACAAATAAGACAAATGCACTTATCCTTCACCATACAAAACAAAAATTCTTCCTCCCAATAGTTATTAAAATGATACGTTTTAAATTTCTTCGCTGCACTCATTTTGTACTATTTAATAATAAACTTTGTATCGACGTAGTATTGCCTTCAAGTTGCAATTCAGAATGACTCCAATTCCTGCAGACGCAACATTTATATCGGAGTGATCGAAAGTCTCGAATGTTCCCGTCAAACGGAACATCTAGAAAAGCGGCTAAAATAAAAAACGCGGCTTTTCTTTGACAAGTACCGCGCGTTCCTTTGATAAAGCCGCCTTTTGCCACTAGCAGAGTGTTATTTTATTACGTAATAAATTTTTGTAGTTTAGTTAAGTACCTACTTATTAAAAATTTTTTTCTTCTCGAGATCTACTCAAAAAGCACTCGCGATCGACCGTTTGAGCACTCCTGGCCTACCCTACATAAATGTTTCAAAATTTTAAATTGATAAGTTTAAAGCTAAAAAAAATGCTGCCTGTTACTTGCTTGTGTCACTCGGTATAGAGTTTCATAAAGAAGCCCAAACGGAGCAGTTCTTAAATTTCGTGGCTTTAACATTTTTTTCTTGTATATGAAAATGACAAGAACGATTTCAAATAAAAATATTACTAGGCTGGGAGTGACTGACAGCCATCTGTTCTTATCTGTGATTTTAGCAAATGGAGGGGGATCACATTCAAGAGATAAACAATATAAACGCTCAAATAGCCAAGATGAAGGTGGACCATGAGCTTTTCGTACAACGACTGGAGGCGAGCTATAACGAGAAACTGATCGTCGAATATAAAAAGTTTATGAGGTAATTCCATTTTACATTCAAGCTTTTCTATTTGAGGGCATTTACAGATAACAGTGTTTAAGTTCGTAATTTTTTGCGGACCTGATTGACAAACGAGGCTCAGGGCCTTAGAAAGTGACAGTGCTGAAGTTTATGTCGAAGAAAATAAAATACACAACATTGCCAAGTTTACCATTTTTCTGAATTTCATGAGAACTTTTATTTTTTTAATTAGAATACCCTATTTTTATTGCATTCTCGAATTCTGCTTAAATTCTCGACACTTTTCGTTAAAAGCAAGTTTTTGGAAAGTTAACTGTTTTTGAGAAATGTCGAAAATTCTAAACAGAATTCGAAAATGTTATAAAAAATAATAATTCCATTTAAAAAATGTTTTCTCGAAAACGGTTCATATTAACGAGTCAAGAGACAATTTTTGTTCAATTTTAAATGTTGTATTTAAGTGTAATTAAAACGATCTCACGAACGCCACTGGTTAAACAAAAACGAGTTATTAAATGCAATAAGTTCGTTTTTATTGACAATAATACCAACCAAGTTTGAAAGCAAAATATGGAAAACCTTATTAAAAAATACAAAAAACCGATTTTTTTCCAAGATTTCAACACCCTGTATCTCCGAAACGAGGCATTTTAAGACCCACAGTTATATGAACTTTTTTATTTATTTTTATATGCTAAATATGCTGCCGATATTATTCGGACCACCCTGTATATGTCTGGCACTATTCAAACAAAATCAAAATCGTTTCCAAATGGAAGGAGTATATATTTTTTTTTATTTATTTTCTACATTCCCTACCAACTGTATAAGTTCATTACAGGGAATTTTAACAATAATAATTTTATAACAAACTAACAATTAAGACTAATATTAAATAACAAAATAAATAATAATTAAAGAACAAAATAAATAATATTAACACCGTCAAAATTATTTTTTCTATAAATCACGTTTCGATAAAAAATGTTTTTAACTTCCTTTTTAAATTTTATTAAAGTTTTTATTCTGCGTAAATGTGTTGGTAATTGATTATATATTAATATACCACCATATAAGAAAGATTTTTTTGCAAAATTGCTTCGAATATCAGTTGTATTTAATAAATCTGTTTGTCTTTTGTAAGTATTGAATGGATAAAAAGGCATGTTTTTAACTTATAAATATGGTTAGTATCTAAATAGCCAAATTTTGTATATACATCTATTGTTGGTTCTAGGAAAGGAAGTTTATGTATACATTTAATAATTTTATTTTCTAAACAACATAAAGTTTTCAATGTTTTTAAATTAGCAGATCCCCAAACTGAAATCAAATATTGCAATTTTGAATATATTAATGCAAAATAAATATTTTTCATAAATTTTAATGGTATATTACAACGAATTTTGTATAGAATTCCTACTAGAGGAGATATACTTTTTCTAAGGGATTCTATATGATTCCGCCAACTTAAATTTTCATCCATGTATAGTCCCAAAAATTGAATGCATTTACTATAATTAATATTTTGTTGGTTGAATTTAATTGGTTCCATTTGATTACTTATATGATATTTGCTTATAAACATAAAAGATTTTTCAAAATATAAAGTTAGTTTATGAGATTGTAGCTAATTGGATATAATTATTAAATCTTCTGCAATGTAGTATCTAATTTCTGAAAAATTATTTCCAAAATAAAAAATAGTTGTATCATCCGCAAATAGTTTTATAGTTCCATTAAGTTTTAATTTTGAAATTGAATTTATGTATATTAAAAGTAAAATAGGTCCTAATATGGAACTCTGAGGTGCACCACATGATATTTCTTTTCTAGAACTAATATTATTTTCAATTTGGACATATTGCTGCCTACTATTTAAGTAATTTTGAAAGCAATAATAGATATTTCCTCGAATTCCAATATTGTATAATTTTTTTAATAAAATATTATGATTAATTGTGTCAAAAGCTTTGCATAAGTCTAAGGATAAGATACAACATTTTTTATTTTAATCAATTTTTAATTGAATATCAGTAATAATATCAATAACCGCAGTCTCTGTATCCCTAGACTTTCGAAACCCATATTGACCACTGAATAGTAAATTTTTAATTTCTAAATAATTTGATAATTTATTGTGCATTACTTTTTCTAAAATTTTTGATAGAACTGGTAACACAGATATCGGTCTATAATTATTTGGATTAATATTATTTCCTCCTTTATATATTGGCGAAATTCTAGATATTTTCATCTTTTTAGGAACAATACCTGTTTTAAAAGATAAATGAATTAGATGTTTTAAAATTGGGATTAGTTGAATTTTGACTGTTTTAATAATTTTTATAGAAATGTTATCATGACCACTAGATTTTCTTGGATTCAGGTTATCAATAATTTTTTCTATAGCCTCATTAGTTATGCTCGCTTCATCCATAAACATACAATTTTCTTGCATTAACTCTGCTTCTAATTCGTAGTCTTTTAATTTTTTACATAAATTTTGTGCAATTTTGCCAAATGGTTATTCATTTCTTCACAAATCCCATTTTCTTCTGTTATTTTTTTCCGTCAATTAAAAGATATTCAATATTATTTTGTTTTGCTTGTTTCCTGTGAGTGTTTGTTAATAGATAGTTAATATTTTTCCATATACTTTTCTGGTCAAAGGAATTAAATTATTCTTTAAAAAAATTTTGTTTCAAATAATCAATTGTAATAAATAAATAAATCTTTGTTCCTGTGGTGATGTCTTTTAAGAGTGTACTAAAGCCTACACCACAATAGACTTTGCCTACACAATTAGGTAGCTAATTCATGGGAGAGTTTTACAGCTAAGGGTACCAGGTTAATTTTATTGTAGTTAAGAAATAAACGAATAATTTTGCAACAGGTTATAGACATTTAGCATTATTTATCTTTAAGGTTTGAAGAAAAAATGAACCGTATGCTAAAGGAACACGAACAGCAGTACGAAGCCTTACGAAAATCCAAGGCCGAATCAGAAGACACCATAACAAATAACTATCTTGAAATTATTAAGGAGAAAGAAAACGCTATTGAGGAGGTGAGATAAAATTTTCCTTTTGTTTTAAACATATTTAAATTAATATTCTAATTGTTGTGAAACAATTGAAATATTTTTAGTTAAAAGAAAAAGTGGTGAAGCTGGTAAAAGAACACGAACTGATCAAGCAACAAATCGAAGACGACTGTGACAGGGAAATCTACGAACTGAAGGCGTCCCACGAAAAGGACATCAAGGAAGAGCAAGATCTTAATGTTAGGCTGAGGGGAGAGGCGGCAGTCCTTAAAAAGAAGCTGCTAGGTTAGAAGCCATTAGTTTGCACGCATTGTGAAAATGTTTACAGGTTGTCTCATCATATGCCCCCCCACACCCCCATTTGTTTGTATTTTGTGTTAAAAATATATTGCCAGTCTGTATACAAAATAATTTTGTTTTAAAATTTAAAATGGCAATTAAATCCTCTCGTCTAATTATTAACCCAAAACTTATATGCCTACTTCTACTACATCTTCTAAATTTCCTTGAGTAGAATAAATTAATTAATGACGGGTAGTACGGCTTCATCCACCAAAGGTTCACAGCAGATCTTTATACTTTCGTAACTCAATACAACGAGACTTTCAGCGCCTATTATCATCCTCCAAAACTTTGTGCTTGGATTGAAACTATTGCCAGTTTCCTTTCCAACCAACGTATTTCCATAGAAAATGATGTTCATTCGCTGGATTTCACAAATTCAGTGCAAGCGTTCAACAGACTTCAAGTGTTTGCACCCTATTTCTCCTTCAGATCAATTTTCTGCTTTCTTCTACCATCTGTCTTATTTACATTGACAATAAAAAGCATACAGCATATAATTTCCCAAATCTTTTTCTAAAAATTGAAATGCATGCAGTATTACTTTATCTTTAACCCAAAACCTCCACTCCACATAAAACTCCAAGTTTTATAAACCTACTTGTATAGTAACGTAAAGTAATAAACTTATTATTTATAATAAAATACTTGCTTCTCTCCCTACTACGCTGAATAGGTCTCCTTTTATTATCTAGCAACGCAGAAAGAATCCGACGATTACAAACACCAGGTCTATGTCCTCGAAAACGACCACATCAAATTTAAGTCCATAATCAACGGTTTGGAGAAGGATATCATCGACATAAAGAAAGAAATCACCGAGAGGGACAGCACCATCGAGGACAAGGAGAAGAGGATATTTCAGCTCAAGAGCAAAAATCAGGAACTCGAGAAGTTTAAGTTTATTTTGGACTTCAAGGTATTTGATTTGTTATTTCTCTTTGAATATATATACAGGGTTATTCACGCAACCCGTTCATTAAAAGTTTTTGATGATGCCATTTAGATAAAAATTTCAAATTTTGGGATTAAGGTAAGGTCAAGGGGTACTTCTTTTTTGAAATATTTTCAACTTCCTGTCACTTCCGGTTTAATCGGAAGTTGGTATCAACTTGCTTATTTTAAATGGAACAACCTGTATTTTATGATATTTTTGGATTCTACGGAGAATTTTAATGCCATTTTATGTAGCATGTCCTATACCTAGGTTCAAGCGTTCTTAAGATACTTGACCTTGAACCAAAAATGAGCCTTCGGGGTACCAAATTTTGAAATCTCATATTTTTGTAAGTTTTGAAGATATAATTTTCATATTTTGCAGACGATCGGTAAATAATCTTAAGTTACTATTTTTTTTTATTGAATTTGTCTATTTTTATACAGGGTGTCCTAAATTCAGCGGCAAACATTCACATTTTCAAAGCCGCTAAAGTCCGTTTTTTTAAATGGGACACCCTATAACTTTATGCACTATCAAATGTAGAATTTAATTTTCTATCGAACTGTATTAAGGTTCCCTATACCTATTCGTAACCATTTTTGAAATAATCAGGTTTTTATTAAACTATCATATGTATTTGCTAAATGCTTACACCTTCCCGTAGTAAGCCATGGAAAAACAATTATTGTGCTTTTCTATTCAACATGCCAGCTGATTTGAAAGTTTTAAATTAAAATAAAATAACACTCAAAAGCTGATATTCTCAATTTATTTTATATTCGCGGAGAATGTTACAAAATATTGGAGAGAACGTGCCATGTTTTTAATGAAAAACATCCTCATTCATCGCTAATGAACAAGAGAAAATTGAAGAGGATTGAAACGAAATTTTTTCGTTTCGGAAAAGTTAAAGTTATAAAAAATGTAATAAATTGTTTACATTATTTTTAACCATATCTACTAAGTTCGAGACTGTTCTAAACTTGTTTTAGTGAACTTAAAAATTATAGCAATCTAACAATCAACAATAAATAAATAAAATAATAAAATTGAATTATAACAAATGTTCTATATGCTGTCCGTTCATTTGAAGACACATTTCAATCCTTCTTTGTACAGTTGCTGTGGCCCGTTTTCTAATTCGGCAAAAGCTGTTCGTATTCTGTCCAGTAAATCTTGTTGGTTATTTACTGGGGAAGCATAGACTTTTCCTTTGATAAATACCCATAAATAAAAGTCTAGGGGTGTTAAATCAGGCGATCGCGGGGTCCATCTCCAAGGGCCATTGGGACCAATCCAGCGATCTTCAAAAATTCGAGATAATTGGAGATAAACTGCAGCGGAATTATGTGCTGGTGCCCCATCTAATTGATACCAATAATTTTGCAGCTCACCAATAGGAATTTCTTCTATAAATTCAGAAACCGTCCCTCGTAGAATTTCTAAATACTTATCACAGTTTAAATTGTCTTCATAAATACAGTTCCGCACCTGATCATTTAATACTATGAATATATAACATTGAAGCTACACCTCTCTTGAGAACGCGTTTCGCGTGTATTTATTACGTTATTCTCGGCATTTGTCACTGGTTTCGGAACATTTTTTGTAACTTTAACCTCGCCAAAACGCAAAAAGTTTGTTTCAATCCTCTTGAATTTTGACTTGTTCATTGGCGGCAAATCAGGGTGGCGTTCATTAAACACACGACACGTTCTCTCCAAAATTTTATAGCATTCTCCATGAATATTAAATAGATTGAGAATATCAGCGTTTGAGTATTCTTCCATTTCGATTTAGAAGATTTAGTTTATCACTGACAGCTTTCGATAAATAACGCATACTAATCATCTGTCATATTGGATAATGGATCTCAACTTAGTAGATATGGTTAAAAATAATGTAAACAATTTATTACATTTTTTATAACTTTAACTTTTCCGAAACGAAAAAAATTTCGTTTCAATCCTCTTCAATTTTCTCTTGTTCATTCGCGATAAATGAGGATGTTTTTCATTAAAAACATGGCACGTTCTCTCCAAAATTTTGTAACATTCTCCGCGAATATAAAATAAATTGAGAATATCAGCTTTTGAGTGTTATTTTATTTTAATTTAAAAGTTTCAAATCAGCTGTCATGTTGAATAGAAAAGCACAACAATTGTTTTTCTATGGCTTACTACGGGAAGGTGTAAGCATTTAGCAAATACATATGATAGTTTAATAAAAACCTGATTATTTCGAAAATGGTTACGAATAGGTATAGGGAACCTTAATACAGTTCGATAGAAAATGAAATTCTACATTTGATAGTGCATAAAGTTATAGGGTGTCCCGTTTAAAAAAACGGACTTTAGCGGCTTTGCAAATGTGAATGTTTGCCGCTGAATTAAGGACACCCTGTATAAAAATAGACAAATTCAATAAAAAAATAGAGATCTAAGATTATTTATCGATCGTCTGCAAAATATGAAGATTATATCTTCAAAACTTACAAAAATATGAGATTTTAAAATTTGGTACCCTGAAGGCTCATTTTCGGTTCAAAGTCAAATATCTTAAGAACGCTTGAACCTAGGTGTAGGATATGCTACATAAAATAGCATTAGAATTTTCCGTAGAATCCAAAAATATCATAAAATATAGGGTGTTCCATTTAAAATAAACAAGTTGATACCAACTTCCAGTTAAACCGGAAGTGACAGGAAGTTGAAAATATTTCAGAAAAGAAGTACCCCTTGACCTTACCTTAATCCCAAAATTTGAAATTTTTATCTAAATGGCATCATCAAAAACTTTTAATGAACGGGTTGCGTGAATAACCCTGTATATACAGGGTGATTCATGAGGAAATGTCAATACTTCACGTACATATTCAGGACCAAAAAATTAACATAAAAGTCTATATAAATAAGTGTGCGCAAGGCCTTAGTTCTCGAGATACAGGGTGTTAAAGTTTTTATTTAATTTTCCTATTTTTAAAATAAAATCTATGATAATGTAAATAATGGAGTGAAAATTGGTATACGGGGGTTTTTTGGTATGACAAATTCGAATCTAATATTAGTATTGCTCTTACTTGTAGGGGGCGCCACCTACATGTCTTTTTACTTCTTCGAACAATCACAACTTTTTGGTACAGTCTTGTATTACATTTTTGAGCAAAACAAATTATTCCCTTGCCATTTCTACGTCAAAAAGGGATACCTGTTAAACGAGCAACCGTTTTCGAGATATTTGGATTTAAAACAGTTTCGGCGCATGCGATTTTTTTTATCAAATTCAAATAAAGTATGCATGTATTGTAAAAAAATAGAAGTGTACCTTGCCTGACAGAACAACTGCTGGTTGGTATTCTCATCGTTTTTCCTGTTACTTAGCAATAGTAATGTTAGTTAATAATAAGATCAAATTTTGTCACTGTCAATTTCTATTCATAACTTTTATTATCTGACAATAATCATTTAAGAAACTTTAGATCTAAATACGTCATTATGCCTGTGATATTCTCGCATCGTGAATATGCAGATATGATATTCGTCTATGGCTTCTGCAAGGGGGTCGCAATTCAAGCAGTCGCGGAGTACCAGCGTCGTTTTCCAGATAGAAGGGTGCCAGATAGAAGAGTTTTTCAACAAGTTTTCGCTACTGCTGGAGAATCTGGGATGTTTCCAAGTGCGAAAATTGTATCTGAAAGGGAATCGGGACCCAACGTTGAAGTAGAAGAGGCTCTACTCAATGCCGTCGAAAATGATTCAAGCATAAGCACTAGGCGGATTGCAGATACTTATCAAATTACACAATCGTCTGCTTGGAGAAATCTTCGCATTAATTGTTTATACCCATTTCATTTACCACGGGCTCAACATTTGCAGGAGGGTGATTTTGAGTTGAGAATGCAATTCTGTAAATGGATTAATGAAGATCGAAGGTTGTATAGGTATGTTTGGTTCACTGATGAAGCACAGTTCACGCGTGATGGTATAAATAATCTTCACAATGAACACCGGTGGTCCTATGAAAATCCTCACGCTTCAGTAGAACATAATTTCCAACATAATTTAGCATTAATGTGTGGTGTGGAATGTTAAATGGTCATTTGATTGGTCCATTTATAATCGACGGTAGTCTTACAGGAGAAAAATATTTAAACTTTCTTAAAAATCACTTGCGAAATCTATTAGAAGATGTTTCCCTTAATGTAAGACAAAACATGTATTTGCAGCATGATGGAGCCCCTGCACACTACAGTTTACTTGTAAGAGATTTTTTAAACCAAAACTTTCCAAACCGATGGATTGGTCGGGGAGGTCCGTTTAATTGGCCACCTAGATCGCCAGACCTTAATCCTTTGGATTATTGTCTTTGGGGATGGTTCAAATCACTGGTATATTCCACTAAAGTAAATACAAGAGATGCATTATTGGATCGGATAACAAACGCAGCACAAACACTAAGAAATGCCCCCGAATGTATCCACAGAGCAACCCGAGCTATACACCATAGAGCTGACCTGTGCTTAGAAGCAAATAGTGGAATTTTTGAAAATTATAAAACGTTAACTTAGATTTTATTAAAAACAACTTAATAATAACAATTTTAATAAAAATTTTAGTTTATGTCTGAGGCACTGAATACACACCTCAAAAAAATGTGTTAGTCTTTCATTTCATAAAAAAATACATGCGCCGAAATTGTTTTAAATCCAAATATCTCGAAAACGGTTGCTCGTATCCACTTTTAACAGGTATACCTTTTTGACGTAAAAATGGCAAGGGAATAATTTGTTTTACTCAAAAATGTAATACAAGACTGTACCAAAAAGTTGTGATTGTTCGAAGGAGTAGAAAGGCATGTAGGTGGCGCCCCCTATAAGTAAGAGCAATACTAATATTAGATTTGAATTTGTCATACCAAAAAACCACCGTATATCAATTTTCACTCCATTATTTACATTATCATAGATTTTATTTATAAAAATAGGAAAATTAAATAAAAACTTTAACACCCTGTATCTCGAGAACTAAGGCCTTGCGGACACTTATTTATATAAACTTTTATGTTAATTTTTTGGTCCTGAATATGTACCTGAAGTATTGACATTTCCTCATGAATCACCCTGTATAGAGTCTGAATTAACAATTTGTCAACTATCAAATATTTTTATTGGAAACATCAAAGATTCATCGAAAACATAAAATGGATATTTTAAACCGTTTAACTAAGCAAATAGATCAAAAATATTAAATAACCATTTTACTGTTTTTCAAATAATTCAAAAAGATTTTAGTATTGAAAATACTATTGGAATCACTTTTATGCCAAACCTAACACTGTCGTAACCTCGACACCGAAACTGCGATAACGTGTTCAGTAAAATAATACGTATAGATTATGAGTGCGGACGCACTAAATGAATAAATAAGATAACATTTTAATGCGGCCATCGGATTGCCCATGCTTAGGCTAATATACCCCGTCTTTTAAAATTAATAAAAAAGTGTCGTTTTGGGTATAATAAATTAAAATTGTCAAGAGCTTTCGGTCAAACTAGACCATTATCCGGACTGATACTGTCACAAAATAAAAAATAATAAGTAATTGAAATATACGACCTTTCACAAAAGTGAAAATATAGAAATATTATTTTATTATTTGAGTTTTGTAGTAAATGTGTAGTTTTTTTATGGTGATTATAAAATATTAACTATTAAGATGAAGTGCTGGCGAGACATATTTTTTCAACAATTGAAAAAATAGGTTTAACATAAAGAGTTAACCTGTGTATTAATAAGTGCATTAGGGCTCTTCTGAGAATTTATATTTATTTCTAAATCCTCATAAGGGTGAAGTTTTAAACCCCTTGAGTTGATGTTGTGTAAAATGTTGCTGTTTTTTTGAAGAAGAAAACAGGTGTTTATTAAACTTAATATGAAAACCAACGGCAGAAGTGGATGGTCTATTGAGGTGTTTTTTAATTCTGACCTCTAGGTCTACAAGTCAAGCCGACATATATGAGGCATCACAGGAATTAAAGCTAAGTTTATAAACTCAAGTTTTTGTTACTTAATCATTTTTTGAACATCCCCAAATGTAGTTATGAGCATTAAAATCACTAGCGATGATACAATATTTATTTACCATGGAAAATATTTTTTGATATTGGTTAGAAGAATATATTAAACTCGGGGGTCTATAAGGTGACACAGAGGAGATTTGAGTGTTATTAAAAGTAATATTGACACCACAAATTTCTATCCTATTATTATTTAAAGTCAGCATTCGGACGTAGGCTCTTATCGCATTTGACGCGGCGAGTTAACGTTTTTTGTTATTCGAGCAGTGTGAAACCGATATATTCTTACTTGGATTATCATAGTTATAATAAGGATAATTTAAACAAACTGTACTGTGAAGAAAAGATACGACTTTTCTTATTTTTAATCCCCTTCATGTGGAAAACATGACGGGGGTTAGGCAGGGGATAGGAGATCGTCAACCTCCCGATAAAAATAAAAACCCTAATATTAAGGTCGTTGATTTAACTCATAATGATCAACCTATGGATATATCGAATTTAAACCCTCAAAATACCGAATTTCAGGAAAAAATTATTTCAGAAAAAATCAAAACAATTGATCTAAATAATAGATACAAAATTGATAATAAAGGTCCTTTTCTAATATTTGTCGAACACAAATACTTAAATTTTGGTAAACTTCATCCTCTTAAGATTGGAGAAAAGTTATATAACCTTGGGGGAGTAGAAAAATTTGTTGACTTTATAAACCCAGTTGGCCGTAATAGGGTGCAAATTCATTGTAAATCTGCTACTGGAGCTAATATAATTGTTTCTAAATCAGTTTTTGAACATTGCATATATCCCAAATTATCTTACACAAAAAAAGGGACTTATTCGCGGTGTCGATACGACCTACTCTGAGGAAGAACTACTAAAAATATTACAATCCTCAGTACCAATTAAGTCAGTACAAAGGCGGTATAAATACGTACACAACCCAGAAGGTCAAGTAACCAAAGTTCCTAGGCAACAAATATTAGTTACTTTTAGTTAGTTACCACAATATGTATTTATGTATAGGTTAAGACATGAAGTTGAGACTTGGTATTCCACGGTTACACAATGCTATAACTGTCTAAATTATGGACACACAGCAAAGCAGTGTAAAAGTAAAAAACGTTGTAAAAATTGCTCTAAAAATCTTAACGAAAATACGATTTGCGAAAATTGTAGTATATACTGTATTCATTGTAAGTCAGATCAACATTCTGCCCCCAAACAGAATATGGACATATCACTATCTCAAGCCAGTAATTCAAGTTATAATAAAAAGCGTAAAGTAAATGACAGGAGCCCTAATTTTGAACCCATTCGGCGGGAATTTGACTGGTCTCATAAAAGTACCCCCTGGATTGAATCACATAGTTTAGATAATAATGGCATAGAAGCCTTGAAAAATCAACTCGACAATAATCTCGTAAAACAAATTTATGAATCTGTTAGGTCTCCTGGTAAGGAGGATAATGTTTTTGATATTGTTAGTAATATTATAGATTCTACATTGCAAAATATATTTCAACAATGGGCCCATTCACTCAAAGACTAAAGATTATTCATTGGAATGCAAGGTCTGCTTACTCTAATCATAATTTTTTAAAAAACCTTTTGAAAGACAGTAATTTTGATATAGCACTTTTTAGTGAAACCTGGTACAAACCATCTTACAATATCCGTTTCAAAGGATATAATATTCTAAGAAAGGATAGGCCTTAAGGTAAAGGAGGTGTTGCCATTTTTATTAGGAAATCGATTCCGTATACTCATCTAGATTTTAATAATCTAAGTAATAAGAAATTAGAAATATGTGGGGTTAATATAATAATTAATATCAAAACAATATCCTTAGTGTCTATCTATAGACCTCCTAAGTTACAAGTATCCATAAATGATTATGAAAAAATATTCTCTGCAGTGAGTGACTACTGTGTAATTGCTGGCGATTTTAATGCTCACCACTCCCTGTGGGGATGCGGAAAAAATGACCAGTTTGGAAACAACCTTGTCAGTGCTCTGGATAATTTTCATAACCTGACTGTAAGAAATGAGGGACAAAATACTAGAATCGGTTTACATAATAACAGTGGTTCAGCCATAGATATTACTATAATTTCGACCAATATACAAAACTTATCCAATTGGGAAGTTCTTCAGGACTCCTATGGATCGGATCATTTCCCTATTACCTTAACATTTAACTATAATATTAGAAATAATCCTTGTCAATATAATGAGGTGGGTTGGAAATTAAATAATGCTGATTGGGATGCATGTTCTTACGAAATTAACCAAAGAATAAATAGTTTAGTTTTATTGCCATATCACGCAAACGATCTTTTACAAGTTCTTATTAACATTATGAAAGCCACAGCCGATGCACTGTTTTCTAAAAAGATTATAAAAAGTATAAAAAATTTTATACCATGGTGGGACGATGAATGTCAGCTCTTATCAGATCAACGTAAGGAATGTTTTAAGGAATATCGTGACATGCCTAACTTACAAAACTTTATTAAATATAAAAAATTGTCAGCCCAATGTAAACTTAAATTTAAAAATAAAGCCAAACATAATTGGAGGTCATTTTGTGATTGTTTAAATGCCCAAAGCACTCCCTCCAAAATATGGAGTTTTTCATTAATAAATAATTAAATATTTAGGAGTCTTTCTAGACCATAAATTAACATGGAACGATCATATAAATTATATTTTAACTAAGGCGGAAAAAAGTCTAAATATTCTAAGAGCTGTGGTGGCAAGATCATGGGGAGCAGATCCTAGTACCTCCTTAATATTTTATAAGGCTTTCACAAGATCATTAATGGATAACGGGGCAATTTTTTATGGCTCGGCCTGCAACACTCGATTACAGAGAGTTGATAGACTTCAATACAAAGCTTTGAGGCTGGTTACTGGTGCTATGAGATCTACTCCAGTTGTGGCCCTCCTTTCCGAAACTCTCAAGAGTAAACTTAGTTAAAGGCGGACTAAATACAAATAACACTAATATAATTTCGCAGAATTCGGCAGAGTCCTTATTAAGAAAAATAGCGCCAGATTATGTAAAACAAAACATCACAAAAATGGCTGTAAATACACAACACTTTTTAACGAGCCCTATTTCGGTAAAAGAACTCGAGGCTAGAGTTAATAAACATAAAGATACTAGTCCGGGACCAGATGGTATAACATATAATATGCTTCAACATTTACCGTATTCTGCTAAACATATTCTATGTCTAGCATTCAACAAAATAATATGCAAAGGGGACGATATAGAAGTACTAAAACAGTCTCTAATTGTACCAGTCTCTAAACCAGGAAAAACTAACGAATTTAGGCCTATATCGCTTTCCTCATCCATTCTTAAGACGTTAGAGGGAATAATAAAAAGTAGATTAGAATGGTGGTGTGAATCTGAAAAAAAATTGCCTGAATACCAGTTTGGTTTCAGGCGAGGTAAAAGTGCTAATGATTGCTTGGCACATCTTGTTACAGATACACAGCTAACTTATTCCGACAATGATTATTTAGCAGCCTTATTCCTTGATATTACTAACGCATACGAAAATGTTAACGTACACATTTTAATAGAAAAACTAACGTTGCTTAATATTCCAAAAAGTTTTGCTCATAATTTGATAAGGATATTTGAAGATCGCAAGGTAACCATAAAAATGGTTAATGGATTCGCCGAAGTACGAACGGTTTCCTCAGGAATTCCCCAGGGTTCAGTTTTGAGCCCTCTTCTTTTTAATCTGTATACAGCAGACTTCCATTCTGTAGGTTTAAACGCCGTAGTTCTACAATTTGCAGATGATTCTGTATATATAGTAAACACAAAAGCATCGAAGCCAGTAAAACCAATCTTAATCATATGATGTATATTTGTAACTCGTACTTTCCTGATAATGGATTCAATATATCCAATCAAAAATCAGCCGTAGTAGTTTTCTCAAGGCATAGAATTACTAAAACAGATACAATAGTTCTCAACAAAACTATTATTCCTTGGGTGACCTCTGTTAAATATTTAGGAGTCTTTCTAGACCATAAATTAACATGGAACGATCATATAAATTATATTTTAACTAAGGCGGAAAAAAGTCTAAATATTCTAAGAGCTGTGGTGGCAAGATCATGGGGAGCAGATCCTAGTACCTCCTTAATATTTTATAAGGCTTTCACAAGATCATTACTGAATAACGGGGCAATTTTTTATGGCTCGGCCTGCAACACTCGATTACAGAGAGTTGATAGACTTCAATACAAAGCTTTGAGGCTGGTTACTGGTGCTATGAGATCTACTCCAGTTGTGGCCCTCCTTTCCGAAACCAGTGAAATTTCTCTATCCTATAGACGAAGAATACTGTCTGAAAAATTTATTCTAAAAAACATGCAATACAAAAATAACCAATTACTAAACAAAATTAACAACTTAGCTATATCTAATTTAACAATCAAATTCTGGTCCAATAAAAATAGTCCTCCTTTGGCTGAGGCATTCACAACAACAGCTACTCACATTAACAACATCAATCAATCGGATTTGTACTTTGTGTTTCAAAATCCATTCAACATATGCTACCTCAAAATAAATATGATTTTTCCGAAATATACCGAGTTTCCTTCATTAAATAGAAATATATTAAAACAGGTTCTTAATAAACATCAATATTTCTACCAAATATACACAGATGGCTCAAAATACAATGATGGGGTTGGATGTGCCTTTTCAATTCCAGAACGTAATATAATTCAAAAATTTCGATGTAATCATGTTGCATCAGTATTTACTGCTGAAGCATTGGCAATATTAAAAGCCCTAGAATTTGTAGAAAATGATAACACCTTAGCAAATGCTATTATACTGTCAGACTCACAATCAGTGCTCTTATCACTGCGTAACAACAGCAATTGCACACATCCATATATAGCTAATATATTAAATATATTCTCTAAGTTGCAGTCAAAAAATGTTAGCATCGTGTTTGTATGGGTAAAAGGCCATTCGGGCTTAATAGGTAACGAACAAGTAGATCTAGCAGCAAAAGAAGCTACATTATTAGGAACACCTTTCTATAGCATACCATACACAGACGCTATCAGTGCTAACAAGAAAATCGCTCTAGTAGAATGGAGACAATATTATCGAAATTATGCTGGTAATCGCCCAACATTTTATAGTTCAATTCACCCGAAGTAAATAAAAGTCCCCTCATTCATAGGGAGAAAATATCTGGAAAGGTATTTATATCATACTTTATGTTTATGGTTGGCCATGGGGCTGTAAAAACATTCCTATTTAAAGCAAACTTATCCAATAGCCCTTTATGTTCATGTGATAATAATACTCTGGATGATTTAAATCATAGACTTTTTAATTGCGGTCACAATCAATCCGCAATATCGTATTTAAGCTTGAAACTAGGCAAATTAGGTCTAATTCCTATGAATCATTATACGCTTATGAGCCATATTTTATCCGAAACAAGTATTGAAAAAATATTTATTGAATTTCTAAAAGCCTGCAAAATTAGAATTTAAGGTTAGGATATTGGTTTAGATAGAATGATTGCCTCCTTTGTATTGAACCTTTTGTTACCTCCATGTTTATCCGGGTCCACATGTATTCGTGTCTGTACATAAAATAAAACGTCCTGAACTGACCCCAGGGCGAGAAGCGTGTAAACCTGTTAAACATCCCTCGTGTGAATGTTAAAAAGTTTGAGTGTTGTTTAGGGTTCTTTTATCGTTATTGTATATATTTAATAACATTAACTTGATTTTCGTGGCTAAATGGGAAATATCCTAAGGCCAAAAAACTAAATACAAAAAAAAAATATTATTTAAAGTAGAAAAAATCAATAATAGAAACAGGAAATGATTTCCTGATAAAAACGGCAACACCGCCCTGACCTCTAGGTCTATCCCTCCTAATAATGGTATAGCCCTTTAAAGATATATGGTAATTAGGTTTATACCAAATTTCACAGATAAATTATACATCAAAATTAGCATCTTTACTAGATTTTTTTTTAGTTATGGTTAGAAAAAGCCGATCTAGTCTTCCAGTGAATTATTGTTAATTTTGGTCTGAAGAGTTCGTGAAAAATATTAACTAATGTAGATTCAATATTTTTACTGATATTATCAATCCATTAGAAGGTTGTACGACTTTCTTTTATTTTATTGAATGATGAAGTAACAGTCATAATGGTTTTTAATTTGATTAGATTCAATCCAGGGTGCCACCGAATATGACCAATCAAACTTTCTACGTATATGCTCAAAATTGGAATGAAAATATAAATAAATATTGAGTTTAAAACTATTTTTTGGGTTTTTCCGCCTTAGAAAATTGGAAAAAAATAAACAATAAAATATAATTACCCTATAAATTGAATAGATAGTCTTAAGTTCTGGGTCCACTATGAAGGTACCAAAGAAACGACACTGAAAAATGTTGGTTTTCTGGACGTTTCGAGGGAAAGTCTACCCCCGTCTTCAGCAAACCTACAAATAAAATACTAAAAGCAGAATATGTCTTATGTTTCGTATCAGAAATATAACCAGAATGGCTAATCTCTGACAAAATGTTAATGAATGTCAATTTAAAGGTGTTATTTTTAATTGTTAGAATAAGGTGCGAAATATGTGTACCTAGAGTATGCTCATTTTAATTTATTGTATTTTGAGGTGTCCTTTTTTTACTTCAGTATTTAGCAAATTTAACCAAGTGTTATTAAAACTAACGGAACAAAATGCTACACAATTATCTTTATTTAATAATATTAAGGCACTTTCTTTTATTTTACGTTTTATGGAACAGGGTTCTTTTGCTATAATACTAGAAGCATTCCATTACAATTTCGTAATTATAAATATTGAGATTAGCCCTAGCGTATTTAATATTTTTTTTTGATTAAAATATTTAGGACATTTTTTTGTTTGCAACCATCCCACATATTGTTTTCATCAAATTCTTTACTAAGGTAGAAATCGTTTTTTGCCTTTGTATTGTTTACCAGTATGCCCATAGCCAGTGGCGGCTCGTGGTGAATAATAAATAAAAATAGGCATACTTAAAATAAAAATAAATATCTTATCATTAAATTGAGCTTTAAATTCTCTTAAAGTTCAGGTCTACTCTTCGATTCCATCTGGGAATTCTCCCGAATATACCGAAAATTCACATTCAATGTTTTTAAACATAGAAGATATACATGAAGAAACAATTGCTGAAATAATAAATTCTTTAGATCTATTTAAAGCCTGCGGATATGACGAAATACCAGTAAAAATTATTAAAATTACCAAATGAGAACTTACTCCGATTTTATGTTATCTAATCAAAACTTCTTTCAAACAACAAATTTATCCCAACAAATTAAAAATTGCCAAAGTTTTTCCTATTTCTAAAAATGGCCTAAAAAGTGACCCAAATAACTACAGGCCTATATCTATCCTGTCAGTTTTTTCAAAAATAATTGAGATATTTATCTACGATAAAGTGGAACAATTTTTAGAATATCAGAATATCTTGTTTTTTGATCAGTACGGCTTTCGCAAATCCAAGGACACTGAGGTAGCAGCAATTGATTAAGTAACACAAATTCAACTTGCTTTAGATAGACATGAAAAATGTTGCCTATTATCCTTGAATTTGTGTAAAGCTTTTGACGCCGTAGACCATAAAATATTGCTTTAAAACTTGTTTCATATCGGTATAAGAGGTATTATATATAATTGGTTCCAAAATTATTTGTTGGATCGAAAGCAGTTTGTTCAGATTGGCAAAAATAAAAGCAGTCATCAAAAAATTTTATGTGGTGTACCTCAAGGATCTATATTGGCTCCAATTTTATTTTTAATATATATAAATTCTGTATATAAAGACCTAAATATAATTACTAATTGGTTACAGGCACAAAAATTAACTTTAAACTTTCAGAAGTCCTCTTTCATGTATATATCGAATATTATTCAAAATACAAATATTCCGCCAAAATTTTTTTCTAATAATCAAATTAATTATTTAAAGTGTATTAAATTTTTAGGCTTATATATAGATCAAAATTTAGCTTGGAAGCCACATATAGAATATTTAAGAGTACAAATTTCTCCAATAATAGGAATTTTGTTTAAACTTCGTAACTATATTTCTCTTAATTTGTTAAAATATATATATTTTGCTTTCATTTATTCAAAATTACAGTATCTAATATCAGTGTGGGGCGCTGCATGTAAAAAAACAATAAAACCATCAGAAAAATTACAAAATAAGTCAATAAAATGTATTTGCCGTTTACCATATCTGGAGCCCACCATTATTCATTCATCAGTTAAAAATATGAAAAATACAAATTTAAATTTTATTAGAAATAGTAACATTTAATTTAACACCATAAAATTTAAAAGTAATTTTGACAAACAATGTATATTACACAGTGGGGTTAATTAGTACAATAATCTACCAACACGATTAAAAAATATTAACAAAATTGATACTTTTAAAAAACACTTAAAGAAATATTTTTTGAGGATTTAATATCTTCACGTTTGGTATATTTTTTTAATGTTTACAATTTTTAATTTATTTGTAATTTATAATAATGTTTATACGTTTATGTGTTTTATATTAGTTATTAATTAGTTCCCTGTATTATTTACAGTTTTTAATTTCTTCATAATTTATAATAATGTGTGTACATTTTTATATTTTTCTATTGTTAATTAGTTCCCTACTATAAACAATATTGTTTCTAACACTATAGAAGTGAATTATTTCCTTAGATCAAAGAACTAAAATCACAAATAGAACCCAGAGAAAGGACCATCCAGGAGCAGATCACGCAGATCAACGAGATGGTGCGAGAGTTGGAGAACTTGCAGAAGGTCATCTTGAACTTGGACACTCAGATGGCCGAGGGCCGGGCGAAATTGGCCGCTTCGGTTAGCGAGGTCCGCAAAGAAGTGGAAAGGAACAGGATAATGAAGAAGGCGCTCCAGGCGATCAGGATGGACATCCACCACGCCAGTGGGTTTATTCAAAACGTCCCCATGTTACAGAAAGTTGTGAAGGTATTACGTTTTCAGATTCACTTATAAACGACACTTCTTCTAGAATAACACTAATTATTAACACACACTGATCAAAAAAAAAAATAGAAGAACATGTATTCGTATAAGTTTGGTATAGCGATATAGACATGAAGTATTTAATTTTTTCTACGTTCAATCTAGATTAAACTTTAAACATCTTAAAAACTATAAAAAAAGTTGAGGATGCAAGCAATTCGTATGGTTGTGTTATTTGAGAAGCTTAGAGGCTCAATATTTCGTATGTCCCCCAACAGCTCGATTAACTTCAAGACATTGGCAAAAATTCTTTGATGCATAATTTTCAAAAATATTTTAAGTATGTGACTCACAAGGCTAATAATGAAATGGTCGCAGCATTATTTTGCATTAACTTTTTTAGATAGTAGTTATAAAAGATTTTAACCTTTCTTTTGGGATTCCTGTGCTGTAAATCGATCTGAATGATTCTACTAATATTCTTATATTTATCATCAACGCAAGTAATACGTTAATAAAAAATAACACAACCAGAGGCGTGCAGTCCATGGAAGCAAGGGAAGCAGTGCTTCCCCAAAAACATCTTCTAAAATGTAATTTTTGAAATAGGAAACCATTAATTTAGTTTATGTTCAAAATGCTAAAATATTATCTTAATTATCAAGCCCATAATAAATGCGGCCTTGACTCCGACCGAGCGACAATAGAAATCATGCCAAGTCCTGTATGCTTGATTTCCTGTGAACCGAACCAGAGGTTATTAAACTTTCCACCGGCTGTTTGTAACTTTTGCATTTTAGTCGCGTGCTTTAAGTGGTGGCGGAACCTATCGTTGGAGTAGGTTCTTTGTTTGAACGGCTATCCGTGTGTTGTGTGATACGTACGTCGCGTTCGTGCATGGTGCGATATGGAAGACAATAATACAGACGTGGATATGCAAATACCGTCAACTTCGGCTGTCGGTAATAACGTTGAAAATGTTGGAAAATTTAGTAAGAAGAGTGTGTGTGAATGTGTACCACAAAAACCAACAAACATGAAAAACTGTATAACCACAAAAATGAAAAACTGTATTAGACATTTTTATCCGGAAAAACAATACGAACAATTTAAATTGCTAACAGGGTGTGAAAATACGAGTAAATTATTTTGTTGGTCATGTTTACTTTATGAAAATGAAAAAGGTCTCTGGAATAAAACTGGTTTTTTCCGATTTGAACAATTTCCATAAAGCTGTAAAAAGACATATTATGTCCAAAGCGCATTTACAGGCCTTCATAACAGAAAAAGTCTTCGGCAAAACCAGAATTGAACACGCCCTTAATAAACAGTTGGAAATTAATCACCGCCAACACAATGAACTACTCGATAAAAATAGGCAAATATTAAGAAGACTTATCGATGTTGTTTGTTTTCTCGGACAGCACGAATTGGGATTTAGAGGTCATGACGAAACAAGGGTTTCTTCAAATAGAGGAAATTTTCAAGATTTACTTAGTTTAATGGCTAAATATGATGATTGCTTAAAAAATCATTTAGAGCAGTCTTGCGTTTTTCGCGGAACGTCGAATCGAATCCAGAATGATTTAATTTCCGCTGTTGCAACCATTATTCTAAAAAGAATTAAGCAGGAGATTGGCGAGGCGCGGTTCATTGCTATTGTTCTGGACGAAACAACTGATATCACTAATTTTAGCCAATTATCTATAGTAATGCGCTACGTTAAAAGAGACGGAAGTATTCAAAAGCGATTTTTAGGTTTTAAGAATGTGTCCGAAAATCATACAGCAGATGCATTATATACCGTAGTTTATAAGGTTACTAAAGAAATGATTGGAGAGAAAAAATTAGTTGCTCAAAGCTATGATGGAGCTGCAGTGATGGCAGGACAATTAGGGGGTCTGCAAGCTAAAGTTCGAGAAACTTTCCCAAGTGCTGTGTTTGTCCATTGTTTTGCTCATAAATTAAATTTAACTTTATCCCAGTCCATCAGTCACATTAAAGAGTGTATAAAGTATTTTTCGTTACTTTAAGTGGCATGGCTGCTTTTTTTCCTTGTCAACAAAACGTACACAAGCTTTGGACTTCATTGTCCACAAACGATTGCCCAAAGTAGCTCCTACTAGGTAGAACTATAACGGAAGACTTGTGTTAACAGTATCTGAAAATCGTGAATCACTGATTGAACTATTTGAGAAATTGAGAATATAATAGAAAATAACGAAAAGACTCAGAAGCAATAAATAGTTCGGGGGTTTTTGGACTGTTTGAAACGGATTTTAATTTTAATTATTTGTTGAACATATTTTCAGAAATATTTCCATTCTCGGACAATGTTTTTAACCCATTTATGCCCGAATTATTATTTTTTTTATTTAAATTAAAAAGTTAATGTATTCTACGAAAAAACATTTATTAAGACACAAAAATAAGTTATAAATGAAAAAATAACTCAAAAACAAGACTTTTGATGGTGTCCTTTTTTAAGGACACTGGGCATATCCACTACCCTTATGGTAATTAACAAAGCAGTCCATATGTAGAGCCACGTCACACCTGGCACATTTTTTCTGTACTTTTTTATGGCAGACACGGCAGCGAGTTTGCTTCTCTTGAGAAATTAGAAAATGGTTCTCACTATTAAATCTAGTTTCGACATTCTCCAAAGCCGATGGTCTTCCCTTTTTCTTTGTGATGGAATTACTCTGCAAAAAAGTGATAGCTATTTGTCTCCTAAATTTCAGCTGATCATAGGAACCGCCTTGTAGTTTATGAAGATGCCATGCATTTTGAACGCTGAGGTCAAGGCAATAGGCAATGAGGCAAAAATACCATTTCTTACCTCTTATTGCCGTCCTATAATAACTTATGTTTTCATCGCACCTGTCAACTCCACCCATGTAGGAGTTATAGAAGTATATTGGATGAGGTTGCTCAATAAGAATTCTCTTATTTTCCTTTTGGGAATATCTGGAAACATGATGCAATGGTTTAAGCGATAAATTATTAGTAGCAATATTCACGCTGTTGTTGTCATGCCATTTTACAATTAGCACTTTATCTTCGGCTGACCTGAAGTCATAGGATCCTCCAACTTCTTTTTTCATTTCATTTTTTGATTTTACTGGACATTTTGACACCCTATTTTCTCGAATAGTACCCGTGGCTCTAACATTTCTGCGATGTAATTCCATGAGAAGCGGCACAGTTGTAAAAAAATTATCAAAGAAAATGTGGTAGGAATTATTCTGAAGCTCCTTTAGCACATCGCAATATTGCAGCACAACAGAAGGTCCCAAACCAAACGATTTATATTGGTTTTCAACTTTGGCCTTCCCTTGATATGGCTCCAACCAAACACAATATCCATTGCAGGCTTTACCAGACAATGTGCCCATCCACATTTTAAAACCAAACCTAATTGGTTTCCCTCGA
Organism: Kuschelorhynchus macadamiae; assembly: GCA_030620095.1. Lineage (NCBI taxonomy): Eukaryota > Metazoa > Arthropoda > Insecta > Coleoptera > Curculionidae > Kuschelorhynchus > Kuschelorhynchus macadamiae. The sequence continues at coordinate 83,645 of JAUTXW010000028.1, forward strand.
ATACATTGCTTGCAGCCGTGTCTGCCAAAGTAGGATACCATCGACTCATCGATGCTATGGTATTCTTGAACTGGAGCAAAATCTTGGAAATTTTTGTTCACTCTATCTAAAAGTGGTCTTATTTTCGCGAATTTGTCATTCTTGTTCAGCTGGTCGTTATCACAGCAATGCAAATTAGAAAGAATGTATTCAAATCTATTACGTGATAATGCACCTGCAACCATTTCATTTCTCGAGTCGCTGCTTACTTCCCAATATATTCTCCTCCTTGGAACAGACACATAGCCACTAAGCAACAGAATACCAAAGAATGCTCTCATCTCCTCTTCAGAGATATTGCCCAATTTATTTTTTTTTGATAGCGTAAGAATTGCTGTTTGAAACGAATAATTTGATTATATCAGAGTCAAATAAATTATTGAATATTTCGGTTGGAGTAAAGTTTGTGTCCGTTGAATAGGTTAGAGGCCATTCGGTAACTTTTTCCGGGATATCCCTTTCAACCCAAACAAAGTCTTTTTTCAATGCATTTTGTAGCGTAGACAATGGAAGTGAATCTTCTTTTTCCCACGACTCCGAGTCATTTATATCAGCACCAGGAGCCTCGACATCAGTAGAAGTAGTGGAAAAATTGTTACCTGCGAGAACATCAGAGTCTGTGAACACCTCGGATTCTGTAGCGACCAGTTCTGCTTCTTCTCGTAATTGTGAACCAGGCAAATTGTTCACAGTTGCCAAGTCCTCGTCACCGGAGTCTTCGTCGGTAACATCTCCGCAAGCGTTGGTTGGCGATAATATTGCAATTTGTACCTCATTGCCAGGTGGAAAATAATCCTCTTCCTCCAAACTACGCAGCAGCTCATTTAAAGTTAGGCTCCTAAAAATATTTTTTTATACAATTTCAAGTTTTTTATCCTCAAACGCGATAAAAATATGTATTATGTATTTCGTTTTTTTTTTTGAAAATGTATGTAAATGGCATGTATGTGCCCACTGTCCTTAAAAAAGGACACCTCCATTTTTGAAGGTATGGCAACAAGGCAAAATATTTTACATCAAGTTAGCCGCCCGACATTACAAGTATAACATCTCTAAAATAGGTCTAAGTCAGTAAAACGCGATACTGATAAATAGTTTACAAATAAACTTACCTAGTGAGTCGCAGGTCCAAAGGTTCTCCCATAATTTATGAGGCTGTCAACTGAAATACACAGAACTAGTCCACTTCACAGAAAAGCGCAATTTTTACTAAAAAAATACGTGGATTTATGCTTTACTTGCTCCTTTTTAGTGGCGACATCTATGAATTAGCGGATCTACTTGTCCATATTCATGATTACAGGAACCTATGTCAAGTGTCCTTTTTTAAGGACAGTGGGCATAAATGGGTTAATATATTACAAACTAAACAAATGATATTGCTTTTTGCTTAAAAAAAGTGGATGATTTTAAGTCCATGTTAAGCCAAAAAAGATATGACTTTGACCTATTTTGGGAGAAAACGATGACGTTAAATGTAGAGCCACAAGCCAAGCGTTTTCGAACAGACAAGGTCGGAGATGTTCAAACATCATACAGACGCCTTTTTTATGAAATAATCGATCAAATTCAGCAACAAGTAAACTATAGATTTAACGGTTTAAATGATTTTAAATTCCTCGAGCTTTGCAATTTTGATGCATTTAAAGTAAAAACTTTTCCAGAAGATGCGTTTAAATCTCTTCTTCTTTATTATGGCCAGTTCTTCGACCGAGTGTTACTGCGATCTGAACTAAAAGCGATTTACGAAACTGATAACATTAGCGCAAAAAATAACGCTAAGGAACTAATGCAATTTTTAAAAGACAAGGAGCTGGAAGATGCCCACACCGAAGTGTCGAAATTGTGTGAATTAGTTTTGACAATACCTGCCACAAGTTCATCAGTAGAACGTAATTTTTCAACACTTAAACGTATAAAAAATTTCGTGAAAAATTCAACGGGGCAGGAGAGACTTTCGCATGCATCGCTGTTGTCCATTGAAAATAAACTTCTCCAAAATATGTCGGAGCATCGACGTTTTTATGATGACGTCATTGACAAATTTGCAAAAAATGTTCGAAGAATCGAATTACATTACAAATAGGTAAGTTTCTAAAAATTGCTTCCCTTTCTTAAAATTTCACCGCACGCCCCTGCATGACAGTGACAGATCGTTGGAGTGCCTAATTTCAAGTTAACCTAGAATAGCAATGCCAAAATTAACCTAGAAAATATGACTAAAACAAAGTTTTACGCAGCCACCGAAAAATGTAAAAATATTTTTAGTTTTATATATACTGACGCATCAAAAAAAGATAATAGGGTGGGGTATGGTATCGCTATTCCGGAGTTGAAATTGAAATTTGCAGCACGACTTAACGACCTGCTTTGCATCTGCAAAGCTGAAATAGTGGCGATACACGAAGCAGTTATAACCATTATCAAAAAAAAAATTAAAAAAAGACTCGAGTAGTGCCATCCAAAAAATTAATAGCAATTTACTCAATATAAGAGCAGATTATTGGACCCTAAGAACTAAACGTATAATTCTCGTAGCCAATAAAAACGGTTTTGATATTAGATTGGGATGCGGACACATTTGCGAACATTGGTAGGATCTTAAATGTTTCTTAAACTATGGATATTGATTCTTTTGAGATATATAATAAAATTAAAACAGATCTTACTGAACAGTTTAATAATATAATAAATATATAAAATAATAAACCAATATAGGAAAGTCCAAGACACCTTTCCATCAAAAAAGTGGTTTTCCTTAGTCCCCTTTATAGATCGTAGACATATTACTACTATTATAAGAATGCGAACTGGACATTGTTTAACAGGTGAAATGTTACACAAGTTTAAAATTAAAGAATCTCCACTATGTGAATGTGGTCAAATTGAAACTCTTAATCACATCTTTTTCGAGTGCCCGATTAATGAGGTTGGAGGTCTAGACTTATATGGAAAATTCATTAAATTACAATTTACTCCACCCATTTCAATTAATATGATATTAGCAAAACCCTCCAGTGAATCAATCAAATGCATAATTCATTTTCTTAAATTTAATAAAATAAAACTGTGATGCTCAATTTATAATATCCTGTTCCTAAGTGTGTATGTCTACAGTTTGTTTCCAAGATTCCTGTGTTGTATTGTCTTAATAACAGTAGCCCTATCTACAACTTTATACGAAAAGGAAATTGCTATATTTAATGCCTCATGTTCACAGCACTTCATATTAAAGCTTCAGGAAATATAGATGGTCACGAGATGGTTTAGAGCCAGGCAGGACGTGATCGTCACCTAATGGAGCTGGCGATCGCCTAGAAGCAAAGCCATAAACAAGCAAGCAACCTAGGATTGGAATGTCAAAGTTATTTTTTTAACACTGTCTTTTGCTTTTGATTAGAAAGCAATATTTATCTTGGTTTGAAAGTAAATACCTAGTTTGTCCTTATTTTATACATCATGCCGAAGCTAACGGAGGAACAAAAGTCAACAATTTTTACTCGACTTCTGGATGGAAGAGAATTAGAGAAATTGCAGCAGAAGTACAGGGTGTTCCAGCGAGGACTGAACAGGGACCTATTTTCGACCTTCCTTGTATTTTGGCAAAATTCAAAATAGCCAATCGATGTATTTTTTCTTGTAGAATCGAAAAATGTCATCGAAAAAATATTTGAACCAGAAACAAAAGAGTTACGCTATGCATCAGGTGTTTTTTAAATGGAATGTATCGTTTTTTATACGATTTTTGGAAAGAGTGATTTTTTTTATGTCCGTTCTGACTAAAAGTTTGATTTTGCGATAGCTGTTTATATTACATTTTAATGTTTTACAAATTAAAATTTTAGCTTCACTTGTTTAAAATATACGATAGGTTGGTATAGGTGATCAAGGTAAAATGACGTTTGAATGCTTTGTCAATAAAAATTGACATTATTTTAATTATTGTCGAAGTCTTCACCTAAAAAATATATATTTGACTCTGATCGAAATGAAATACTCTTTGGACGAGAGACTACAGATTGTTATGCTATTTTACAAGTGCCAAGAAAATGCAAGAAAAGCAAGAAGAAGATTTATTGCAAATTTTCATAGAAATATATCCATCAATAATCAATCAATCAATAAGGATAAAAAACCTATTTGAGGAAAATAAAACTTTACATGATAGAAAAAGAAATATACAAAGAAGAAGAAATCGAGACCAAGCCATTATAAATTATTTTCAACTTAATCCAACCAAATCTATTTCGGATGCAGTTCGGGAGGTTCAGTACGGTGGCGGTGTAAGGCGCAGAAGAGTTACCCGAGAGACTGTTCACAGGGCTTTTCGTATCCTTCCACTTCAGCACCTAACACCGGCACAAAAAGAACTTCGCTTCCAATTTGTTTCTCAAATGGTAATTCGGCAAGAAAACGAAGACCCTGATTTATTCAAAAATATTGTGTGGACCGACGAAGCTACTTTCACAACATCGGGAGTATTCAACAGACATAATAGTCACCACTGGGCCGTTGAAAATCCAAAAAAGTTTTAGACTATTAAATTTCAAGGGAGGAATTCTATTCATGTTTGGTGTGGGATAAAAAACAATAAAATTTTGGGACCAATATTTTTTAACGGGACTTTAAATGGGCACAGATATTATGAGTTTTTAGAAAACGAAATTGAAAATTTTTTGGAAGACTTACCATTGGCAGAATATCAGAATTTAATTTGGCAACATGATGGGGCGCCTCCTCATGCCGTGCATGATGTGGTTCAATTTTTAAATCGCCGCCATAACGAATGGATAGGGCGAAATGGAACATATGCTTGGCCGCCCAATAGCCCCGACCTCTCAGTTTTGGATACATTTCTTTGGGGCCATTTGAAGAACGTCGTATACAGACAACGAAACGAAAATATTCAAGAGATCATGGGAAAAATTGTCGATGAAATAAACCGCCTTAACCAGGAAAATCATATTGTAACAGCAAGTTTAGAAAGGCTACAAAGGGGTTATCGATGTTGTTTCGAGAAAAACGGCGGTCACATTGAAAACTTATGTTATTAGTAGTTTTATTTTATTATTTAATAATTATTTTTTATTGAATTTCTTTTTCTATCATGTAAAGTTTTATTTTCCTCAAATAGGTTTTTTATCTTTAGAATTGTATTGATGGATATATTTCTATGAAAATTTGCAATAAATCTTCTTCTGCTTCTCTCTCTCGTCCAAAGAGTATTTCATTTCGATCAGAGTCAAATATATATTTTTTAGGTGAAGACTTCGACAATAATTAAAATAATGTCAATTTTTATTGACAAAGCATTCAAACGTCATTTTACCTTGATCACCTATACGAACCTATCGTATATTTTAAACAGGTGAAGCTAAAATTTTAGTTTGTAAAACATTAAAATTTAATATAAACAGCTATCGCAAAATCAAATCTTTTAATCAGAACGGACATAAAAAAAATCACTCTTTCCAAAAATCGTATAAAAAACGATACATTCCATTTAAAAAACACCTGATGCATAGCGTAACTCTTTTGTTTCTGGTTCAAATATTTTTTCGATGACATTTTTGGATTCTACAAAAAAAAATACATCTATTGGCTATTTTGAATTTTTCCAAAATACGTCGAAGGTCGAAAATAGGTCCCTGTTCAATCCTCGCTGGAACACCCTGTACATGTAAACAAAAACACAGTTTTGTTAGCCAAGCAAAAAATTGCAGAATATGGTGATATCATTGAGAGACCAAAGGTGGGACGTTAAAAAGTTAATTTCTGGGAGAATGTGGTATTTTCTGTCGAGAAAACTTTTCAATCGTGCCATAATGGAACACTGCGCGTGTATAGAACTGTTGAGATGATATGCATATAAACCAGAGTGGTTGTTTTTCTGTAATCATTTGGGGTTGGATACATATTGAGGGTCCAGGAGTATGTGCAGTCATTGAAGAAAGGCTTAATGCAGATGTTTACTACAATATAATAGGAAACATTATGTTACCTTCTGTGAGACCAGTTTTTGGAGACAACTTTGTATTTTAACATGACAATTACCCTATACATAGAGCTAAAATGGTGCAAAATATAATATATAATATTATCGAAATATATATATATAATATCGAAACTTTGCCCTGGATTTCAGAAAGTTCTAATTTGAATCCATTTGAAAACGTGTGGGGGGGCAAATGACAAAACAAACGTATAAGGAAGGATTTTGGCCTCGTAATCAAGATGATCTTCGATAATCAATCAAGAAATGAATATCAAAAGACTTGGTCTTAAGCATGCCTCAAATGTTCAACGTTATCGAATATAATGATCAGATCTCAAAAAATGTTGTTAAGAACAAGTCAAAATATGTTTCTCGTAAAAACACTGAAGGAGAAAGAATGTTTTTATTTAAAAGCTGACAAAGGAAATAAGGTTGTTATACTAGACCAAACAGATTATTTTAAAAGAGTAAACAATTTGATTCAAACTGGTCCTTACGATTAAATTGAGAAAAACCCGTTATCAAAAATGATAAAAGAAGTAAAAAGCATCTTAAAACAGTGTAAAAACCTTGTATCCGATAAACTAAAATTCAAACTAACACATAGGAACCCACAGTTATTTAAACTGTATTGCCTTCCCAAAATCCATAAACCTGGGAAGTCCATGAGACCTATTGTTTCAGCTGTTGGCTCACCAACGTACAATATTTCAAAATGGTTAGTAGAAGAATTCAGTTAATTTGTTGAATTCTCGTACGATAACTTTGAGGTTACTAACTCGTTAGAATTCTTAGATAAAATTAAGAATGTTCACTTAAAAGAAGGTGAAATTTTAATATCTTTTGATGCAAGCTCATTGTTTCCTAGTGTACCCATACCACGAGATTTAGGGTACCTAAAGGAACTAGTTGAATTCAATAACTCGAAGAAAGAAATTATTGAAACAATAAATATTATAAATAACTTGAGGGAACTGCGATGGGCAATTGCTTATCTCTGTTCCTTGCAAATTTGTTTATGGGTAGATTAGAAACCCAATTCAAAAAAGAACTCAAGTATTTCCCAAGGGTGTGGTATAGATACGTAGACGATATATTTGCTATTTTTGATACTAAAACACTTCTTCTTCAAACTTCGCCCTCATGACGACCCATGCTATGAAAAGGAAACGAACATGGAAAACCAAGCGCCAGATTACTAGAGTGGCCTGCTGGAACGTAACCTCGTGGAACAGAAGAGATTATTGATTATTATTATGCTTATTGAAATGGAAAAACACAGGATAGACATGTGCGGGATATCAGAAACAAAACGGAAAGGACAGGGAACAGATAGATTCGGCAAATATACCCTAATATATAGCGGGAAACCTAAGCAAGAGAGGGCAAGTTCAGGAGTCGGCATATTGCTGCACGAAAAATATACACATAATATCGAAAATATAGACTATGTCAATGACAGAATACTTAAAATCTCCCTTAAACTAAATCAAACAACATTACATCTAGTTAGCACATATGCACCAGATATATCCAAACCCATCGAAGAGTCAGAAAGATTCTACGAGCAACTCCAGAACGCTGTAGACAGAATAAATGGTAATCATGAAATAATAATTTTTGGAGATCTTAATGCTCGCATAGGAGACGGGGTGCTCCCAGGCGTCAAGCAGAAATACAACGAACTGGACATCAATGAAAACGGAGAGCTACTAATTGATTTCTGCACTAGGAATGAGCTCAGAATCAATAACACTTACTTCTCACACAAGGAGCAACACAAGTACACATTCAACAACACAACAAAAACATGATTGACTTCATTATTACTAACATATCAAACCGACCCAGGTACTTGATGTGAGGGCACTAACTTCAGCCAATATAGGAACGGACCACAATCTCGTACTATGCAAGCTACTAATTGGACAACTCAGCAGGATCAAGAGGTCGCACGTCTTCATTGAAAAATACAACATAGAATCCCTTGAATCTGAGAGCACACGCAAACTATATGAAAATAGACTAACATATAAATTAAACGAGCTAGATCTCAATGAATGCGATGTGGAAACCTGCTGGAATGAGATCAAGAAAGCCATCCTCCAGGCCGCTGGAGAATCCATCGGAAAAAGGAAAGTCAACACTACTACGACCAATTGTACTAAACCTTGGTTTTGTCAAGAAGTGAAGGAACTCGCAGAACTGAAGAGAAGAAGCTACCTAGCATATAAAGGATCCCCAACCCAACAACAATATGCGGAATACATAAGAATAAGAAATAGAGTCAACTCACGAATTAAAGCTATCAAAAGGGAACACTGGATTAAATTCACGAGCGATATGGACCACGACATATATGGCGCCCAAAGAAAGCTGTGGAAGATGCTGAAAAATAGGAAGAAACCGGTAAATGAGTTCGTCCAAAGCAAAGGAGTCCCCATAGAAGCGTGGGAGGAGTACTTCGAAAGACTGTACAGCGCCGAGGAAACACACGAAATGCAGGAATACCAAACGGCAGCCAATGTGATAATTTCAAAGGAGGAAGTTAAAGAGAAACTGGGGAAAGCCAAAAACAGAAAAGCACCAGGAACGGACAATATTCCGAACGAACTTTTAAAACACGGTGGCCCTGAGCTCATAATAAAACTGACAACTTTGTTTAATAAAATCCTTAACACAGGGGAAATACCGAATGAGTGGCATACGAGCATAACAATCCCCATCTTCAAGAGAGGCCAAAAAAACATCACCTGATAACTACAGAGGAATAACCCTATTGTGCACAACAATGAAACTGATCACAGGTCTGATAAAGGATAAACTGGAGAACCACATAACCAATAGAGAAGAACAACAGGGATTTAGAAAGGGAAGATCGACAACTGACGCCATATTCATCACCAAACAAATAAAGGAAAAGGCAATAGAATATAACACACCGGCATTTATCTGTTTTATCGACCTAACTAAAGCATTTGACAAGGTCCAATTGGGCGATGTTATCAACATCCTAATAGAAAAGGAAACACCAGCCAACGCAGTAAGGGTGATACGCAATCTCAACACCGCCAACTCCACTCAAGTCAAATCAGGGCAGCATATCACGAAGAGCATCTCGACCCCAGGAGGAATCAGACAGGGAGACAGCCTCAGCCCACTCTTATTTAATCTTCTTATGGACAAAATTATAGAAGAGGTGGCGTCCTTAAATATAGGATACAGAATGAATAACAAACGTATCAGCATGGTATGCTATGCGGACGACGCAGCAATTTTCGCAGAAAACGAGAACGACTTGCAAAGGCAGCTATTCAAGTTCTACCAAGTGAGCCGACAACTAAATATGACCATATCCATCGACAAAACTAAGAACATGACAGTTTGCAGAGAACCACTTCGATGCAAGCTTGTAATTGAAGATAAGTCCATAGAGCAGGTGTAACCACGACCCAATAAAAGACCTAAGGGACCAAGTCAATAAAGCATCAGTAACATCAGGCTGCCTAAGAGAGATTGTATGGAACAATCAGTACATGCGGAAGGACAGTAAGATTAAAATCTACAAAGCATGCGTAAGACCCATCATGACTTACGCGATAGAAACAAGAGAAGACACGAATAAAACCAAAGGCGTGCTGCGCGTGGCAGAAATGAGGGTGCTGAGAGCAATAGCCGGCAAAACCAGAAGAGACCACGTAAGGAACACTGATATTAGAGCACAGTGCGGAGTACAGGACATAGTACGATGGGGCAGGCAGAGAAGACGAGAATGGTATAAACATGTTAAGAGGATGCCTGAAGATAGGTTACCACGCATAACACTCGAAGGAGTACCAGTAGGAAACCGACCGCCCGGTAGACCACCAAAGAGATGGAGAGACAGCTGGCAGTCCAGATCACAAGAACTAATCCAACGGCAGGCCCGGAATTGACAGATCACCGGATCTCAACTAAGTAAAAGAAGAAGAAGATACTAAAACAGAAAATTTGGATACTTTCTTAGAAACATTAAACAATAAATATCCTTCCATTAATTTTACGTACGAAAAGGAAGACAATGGGCAATCACCTTTTCTCGACACGTTATTTCTAATAACGAAAAATTAGAATTTGATATGCAGCATTTCATTTCTTAGCTCACAGGTTAGTCAATTTTCCATTAAGTAAAGAACATTTTAACAATGAAATGAATCGGATTAAAAATATAGCTAAAAGTAATGGATATAATGATAATTTTGTACATAAATTAGTAAATAGACATAAGCATAAGAAAATGTTACAAAACGGAGAACAGTTTGAAAAATCTCCTTGGGAACCCTAAAGACAAAGTCGACTTGAAGGAGAGGAGTGACATCTATGAAATTAGCTGTAATGACTGTGATCTAAAATATGTTGGGCAATCTAAACGCTCCGTAAACATTCATTTTAAAGAACACACGGCACATTTAAGATACAGAAGAACAGAAAAGTTAAGCGTTGCGCAGCATGCTTTGGAAAACAATCACAAAAATGTATCTAATAACAGATTATTGGATGCATTGGAAAGTATAGAAATAGTTAAATGTGGTAAGAAAGCACTAAATAAAGACAGAGGGCCTATTCCGTATAGTCCCCTCTATTGTTTACTTGACAACGGTGCAGTCGGGCGCAACCAAGTGTGACCAGATTTACCTATAAATAATCTCGGTTAGGATAAGTTACTTTAGATTATATATCATCTGCTGATGATGCTAACTTGGTTAGCGAAACGCGCGTCCAGAACGTAACAAATTCTTGCGTAGTGTGGCTAGAACTCTTGTATTTGAGGATGTGGAGGTGGTTATACAGAAAATAAAAATTAAATAAAAAATAAACCCAACATACGTTTTGCCAGCTATTCGATTAAATACTGCATAAACTCATTGCCTTTAACCTAAAATTCATAATTTGACAAATATTTGAAAGCAAAATTCATATAACAGTTCAAGAGCTAATGTTGCTGCCCCAGTTACATTTGGTGCCGATAGTCATCTTTTACATTTTTTCCATTCCAGTTTCACGAAATGATTTGTTAATTTTATTTACGGTAGATTTAATTATCGGAATTCCGTTAGGATATTTGTCATTAAAAATGTTACAATATCATCTTGCAGGTTTCGCATTCTATCCCCACAACCCAGTATAATTAAAATTTCAATTTTTTAAGTTTCAGTTAAACGATCCATTTTTGTCAATCAACAAAACTGTCAAACATATCGTAACCTTTTACAGGCAGGTATTTTAATAAAAGGTAGTACAGGGTGTCCGGATTTGGTTGCAAAAGCAGGGTATCTCGCTTATTTTTAAAGATAGAACCTTGCGGTTTTCACGAACCTGAGCTAATTTTTTGTGAAACTCATGAAGCCGTAAACAAAATTTTCATAGCCTTCTTCGTTTATGAGATACAGGGCGAAATAGAAAATTTTGCATTTTGGGTTTATTCGGTTATCCTTTAACTTAACGCAAAGGGAAAAATTGCTGCTTATGCAGTTTTTTACGCTGGATCCAGTGGCGTAGTCATATTTTTCATTTGAGTTGTTATTTTTTAGATATGACCCAAAGTTGTGTTTTTTTAAATGGGACACCCTGTATATTTGTCCAGAAATTGATTTGTCCTTTTAAAAGCTTCTCAAAAATATATAATAGTATGGGTCTATTTTAATAAACAACAAAAATCCTAATTTTTATAATTATCATCCCAAATTTTGCAGTAGGCCATGCAAAACGATGTCGTTTTCTTTTGTTTTCTTGGAAGCAAATGACATTTCCCAATTTTGTACGCGTATATAAAATATAGCGCTAGTTTTTTGTATTTATTTATTGTGTAAAAATATATTTGTATTATTATGGAAGGAAACTAAACTTTCGAACATTATGAAAAGTACGATATGTTAGCTTGTTTTATATTAAGTAATGAAAGTGTTGAAGCGGCTTCTGAGATGTATGTTAACAGGTAAATAGTTAATTTTTAGGTATGTTGAAATACTATTGCTTAATTTTTATTTAGATATCCAGAAAGGAGGCAACCTAATATATCCACTTTTTATCGGATAAAAAAGAATTTAGTTAATCACGGATCATTTATCAAACCTCGTACGAAAACATATAATAAAGACAACCGGGAGGCTGAGGAAATAACGGTTTTGGCTAATGCAGAAGCTTACCCTACAAACTCTTGTAGGACCAGTGAAAAAAGCATAGGGATTCCAAAAACTAGAGTTCAAGAAATTCTAAAAAAGCACAAATACCACCCATACAAATTTAGGCTCGTGCAGCACTTACAGCCAGGGGATGGAGAGCGTCGGGTAGTTTTCTGCGATTGGTTTCGAGAAAGATGCGATATGGTTAGAGATTTTGAAAGGAAGGTTATATGGTCAGACGAAGCACATTTCAGTAATTCTGGTATACTCAATAGGCACAATAGTAGATTCTGGTCCCAGGAAAATCAACACCAAATATTTCCCGGAAGACAGCAGGGCAGGTTTGGTCTAAATGTGTCCTGCTTCATATTAGGAACACATAAAAAATTTGAGGGAAATCTAACAGCCAATCGCTATATAGAAATTTTAGAGGCAGCTATACCTGAATTACTTGACGATGTTCCTCTAGGGCAAATTAACGAAATTTATTTTCAACAGGACGGTGCTCCTGCACACAATTCTGGAATGACGAGATTATTTCTGGACAATAATTTTACCAATCAATGGATCGGAACAAATGGACTTATAAGATGGCCCCTAGGTCTCCAGATTTGTCGATTTTAGATTTCTTTCTATGGGGATATCTGGAAAATAGAATTTACAAAGACCACTATGATAATGTCCAAGATTTAGGAAATGCAATAAGAGAAAATTTTCCTAAAACGAATACGAAAATTGTGCGAAGCATGCGTAGAACAAAATGGAAATCAGTTTGAACAGTTCTTTTGATTTCTTTGGTTACTGTAGTTCTTATACGACAGTTGATTTTTGCTGAAAGGCTTGTTACATAATAATTTATTACTGTTTTGTTCTTGTTTTACATAAATCTAGGTAGGTGGTACTTTTTTGGTGCGAAATTATCAATACATATTTTGATAAATAGATTTAATTACATATTTATTTTGATTTATTGTTAGGATGTAGATATTGTTAACGACTTTAAATAAAAGGCAGCATTGTTTTGCATGGCCTACTGCAAAATTTGGGATGATAATTATAAAAATTAGGATTTTTGTTGTTGTTTATTAAAATAGACTCATACTATTATATACTTTTGAGAATCTTTTAAAAGGACAAATCAATTTCTGGACAAATATACAGGGTGTCCCATTTAAAAAAACACAATTTTGGGTCATATCTAAAAAATAACAACTCAAATGAAAAATATGACTACGCCACTGGATCCAGCGTAAAAAACTGCATAAGCAGCAATTTTTCCCTTTGCGTTAAGTTAAAGGATAACCGAGATACGAGGGGGGTCCCAAAATTCAAAATTTTCTATTTCACCCTGTATCTCATAAACGAAGAAGGCTATGAAAATTTTGTTTACGGCTTCATGAGTTTCACAAAAAATTAGCTCAGGTTCGTGGAAACCGCAAGGTTCTATCTTTAAAAATAAGCGAGATACCCTGCTTTTGCAACCAAATCCGGACACCCTGTACATTAAATTATGGATATTAGATCCTATTCGCAAAAATTGTTGACTTTAATAAAATCTGCTCTTAAAAAAAATGAGAATTTTAGGCAGATTTTAAAAAAGTAATATAATATAGGGTGTTCCATTAAAAAAATAATTATACTTTTATAACTGAAAAACCATAAAATTGCCAGCAATGTAGAACTCGCTATTGGATACGGCATAATTTCATTCCTTACTTTGCCGCAACGGCAAAATTCCAAATTTCTTGAAATGTTCACGGGGTTACTGGTGGTTTTGTTTTCTTAATATGCATCATGCTTTTGAATACTTATATTATAAAGTGGCGATCTCAGTATGATAATAAGTATATCGCTTATAAATGTAGAAAACATAATTGCTATCAGCTAAATTAAAACTGTCAAAATTTTAGGAAATGTATCACAAGTATAACGCCGATAAAGACTTCGAAGTCAGTCAGGCTGAGGACACAGAAGCCAAAAGTGAATTCTTACGACAAAGAGATTTTCTGGAGAGGACAGTCGCAACGCTACATGCTCAGGTAAAGAAAATTGTGCACTTTCATATTACATTCTTTACAAAATAATATTGATATTCTTCAGAAGTGTCCTCTAGAATTGGCTTTTAGGTCCATTATTTTACTTTGTGCCTTTTTGGAAGGTATGAAAAAAACAATTTTTTTTTAGAGATTACTATATTTTTCCTTACAGTACCCAGGATTGTCAGTAAACTAATTAGCGTTCTTTTTACCGGACTTCAAAGAAGGAGATTATCAATTCAAAGGTATGATTTTCTATGTATGTACAGTTAGCGTCTGATAATCTGATGAATGTTCAGGATATTACCGGAGTTTGAATACCCCGATTCTGATAAAATTTCGTATGCAATGTAGCAGTAGTTAGGGTAAAGTGGGCAAATGGCGGTCACTTGAGAAAAGTCTCGCTCCTAAGCACAAAAATAAGCCATAATGGGAAATGGGATTTTAAGGTAGCAATCTCTAGTGCACTTGCAAACTTTTTTATGAGAATGTCTTTAAAAATATTTTCATGACAACAAAAAAAACAAAAATGTGGATTTGACTGGCATTGTCATACATATGGGGGAATGCCGGTCACATATGCGGGCAATGCCGGTCATGCAGAAAAATATTTTAAGAATAATGAAAAAAAACTGCAAATAATTATTTCTTTACGGAAATATCGTTTATTGAAATAAAAAATATCATATAATTAAGAACAACGAATATCTTTACCTTAACAACTAAAAAATGAACAAAATTTGAATTTTAAATAGTTGAAAAAGAAACAGAAACAGGCTACAAAGGATATATTTACTTTAACAACTAAAAATGAACAAAATTTGAATTTTAAACAGTTGAAGCGAAAAAAAAACAGGCTATCATTCTAAGAAAAAGGCTGACATTCATCACATATGTATCCTCTTGCTGTGTCCCATCCACTGCATTCAGAATGTGCCCATCTGCCGCATAGGGTGCATCTGTACCACTCTTCATTATTTTTTCCATAATCATTACAAATCAAACATCTATCTTCATCTTCATTATCGTCACATTGAACATCCACATATCTGATGAGCTTTCGTCAAATAATTTTCTTTTATGTGTTTGTTTCTTATTTCTTAAATTATCCCTGTTTTTATCTTGATCCATTTTAGAAGGTTGTAGCTTTAATTTCTTCCTTTCCTTTTCCTGTTACTTGACTTCCCTTTCTTCCAACTCTTGCTTGAATGGTGTAGCTGTAAGTATTTTCGCGTGTTGTTTTTGCCTGCTTACCCTTTTCTTTTTCTCTGCTAGTTTAGGCACGGGAAGAATTTGTTGAAAAGAGAGAAATCCGGTAGAAGTTGAAGGAATTTCTTGTTGATGTTTACTTGTAGAAGGCCCAGGTAGAGGCTCGTTGCTTGCTACAGCTTGGGGTGCATTACTGATGGATATATTAGCTTCGTTATCTTGTACGGCAATGACGTCCTCGTTCTGATTAAACAACGCGGAAGGCAAAAGTCTTGTTCATCAAAAACCTTGTTGTTAAGAGGATAGATACCAACGCTCCTGAATCCAGATTCTCCTTTGCTGATTGTGGCCACAGTTGAATAGGCTTTATTGAATAAGGAAGCTACATCGTACGGAGTGATACTTTTCATCAACCGCGTTTTCATAAATAAATTGCACTGGTTTCTATATTCGGCTTTAAGGGGTCCATAGAAAACAACATCTAATGGCTGTATCCTATGTGAACTATGGGGTGGGATTGAAAGCATAACGATATAATTTTCTTTGCAAAACTTATACGATTTCAAAGAAATGTGACTGGAGTGGTTGTCCACAATTAATAAAACAGGTTGGTTTTTCGTGGGTTTAGCGTAATTTTTGAAATGCATTAACCAGTCACAAAAAATATTTTCATCGATCCAGCAACTAGTTGTACATTTATAAAGAGCTTCTGCAGGTCCACCTTTTTCCAGGAGAGGGCTTAATCTCTTTCTGGGGAAGATGAACATGGGCGGAATAAATCCCCCTGCCCTTTGGTTGCCAGAATCTTTCCTGGGTCCTGAACAGTTGTGATGCCCGTTTCATCTGCGTTATAAATTTTGCTAGGGGAAAAGTTATATTTTGACATCACTTCTTCCAACAGTTTATAAAACCTAGCTATTTCATCCTTGTTGAAACCGGTCAGACGATTTAGACTAGTAGCCTCAACTTTTCGCACTGATATGGTAGGATTGCGTCTGATGAAACTTCTTAACCACTCTATTCCAGCCAGCCTTTGTGTTGCGTTAGAGTTATGTTTGAGGTGGTTCCTCTCGGCAAATTCAAAAGCAAACCTCAGTTCTTTTGTGGTAACACCGTAAAAAATGGAAGCCAAGTGTTTAATTTGATTGGCTATTTCCAGTTCCTGTTCGGTTGAAAACACAGGTTTTCTTCCCATTGTAGCTGCTGTAATTTTTTTGTTCTTTATCCTCTCTTGAAGCGTTGAAAATGGAATTTTATATTGTTTTGAAGCTTGTCGTATACTCGTTCCATTTTTGACTGCTTCTATCGCCTGTTCTAAATTATCTTTGGTCCATTTTGCTTTGGCTGTTAGTCTTTTTCGATTTCGTGACATCTGTAATTAAACACAAATTAAAAATTACAACAAATATACTCTATGTACTCTATGTAGTCACTTGACCGGTATTGTCCACATGTGACAATTTTCCTTTTGCGTATTTTTTTTAAATTAAAAAAACGTGTTCTTTTCTATTTTTTTATACGAAACGAAAGAAAAATAGTTAACCTTATGTAGCAACTGAGCTTTTATAAAAAGATTGAAGGATTTTATGCCCAAGTCTTATTTCACTTACCGTAAATCTTAAATCAGAATTGCCCAAAACACGTGGTCACCTTTACTAACCAAGATTTTAGCGCGAACTGTTTATCGAGCGGATGTCGAGAATTACGGGACAGCTGGCACGCTTGGGCGCACATTGCATTGTTGCCAAACTCAACAATAAATATTTTAAAGCCCTGACCGGCATTGTCCACCTGACCGGTATTTGCCCACTTTACCCTACTTGTTTCTTTTATTGAGGCGTCGAAAATTTTAATCTAGATTTAGGACCTGAGAACTCGAAATCTCACCTTTGCAATAAAAGCACAGTATTTGACTATGAGAAGGCGATACACTAGTAAAAACAATAGGTTGACAATATACTCATAGTATAATGTGATTGGCGGGAGCCATAGCTAATTCAAGGCGCAGATTGATTGTTAATGTGTTATTGTGTTGTGTGTTCGTAGCTTGTCATAATCTGTCTCGTTCTCGATTTCAAAAGCGATTAATTCTCAAACCAACCTAGGACTGTGGCGCCACTTGCGGAAATTTACTGAACTGGTTCATCATTGAAAAATAGGAGAATAAAAAAATTTCATCAGGTTTTTGGTGTATGCTGTCTCAGCTTCGTAGTAGGGCATTGGAGTTGCAATAAAGAGGTCTGGGGTTCTATTTGCGATGGACGATGTTTTCTTTTTAGTTTTTTTCCTATCAAAACCCATAGTTAATAATAAAACAATAAAAATGTCTTTAAGCAATAATTTTGTAATGACGCTTTAAATATTGTACTGCATTTTCGGTTTGCTCTGGTTAGGCTTTTTTTGGTTGATATAACAAACCGTATCTATAACAAAATAATAAAAATATATTTATGTTGCGCATTTACAGATTAGTTTGACAATTAACCCCTTCTTAGATTTCCTGTGATATCATAGCTGTATAGCGAAATATTGAAAAAATGGTCTAATAAAAAAATTAATTGCACGTTTGTGCTCCTTAAACTTAAAAGAAATATTGCTTATAACCGGATGCAGCTCTTAAAGTATTAAATTACAATGTTGCCGCCTAGACAAAAAAATCGTAAATTTTAAAATTTTTTATATATATATATATATATATATATATATATATATATACTTCTAAAAATATTTGGTAATTCTTTTCTTTTTCAGACAACATATTAAGACAAATAATGTTTATCATATGTATTCCATTTTAGGCTACAAAGAATACCAGCACACTGAGCTTCGACAAGGTTCGGCTAGTAGACGAGAACGCAACATTACTGGTTGAAACGAACCAGCTGAGGAAAAACCTCCAAAGCGAAATCAATCAAAACAAGAAGCTGAACTCTATAATCGGCATGTCCTACATCGCCCCCAAAGCTGCGCAGAAGAAAGTCAACTTAGCTGTATCTACGAACGAGGAAATCCATAACAAATATAGAGAGACCATCAACGTAAGACTTTCATTTTAATTATCTTCTTCTTATTCTTCCACGAACAGAGTTGTTATATTATAGTCATCTGTATTCTGACTCAACACCTTCCAATTGGAAGACCAAACCGGATTATGTAAAAGCTGGAAACTAATTTATTATTCTCAGCTCTTCCAGTGGCGGCTCTTCCATATTTGGTCAATGACCCCCCCCCCAAAAAATATTTCAGAAAATAAATTATTCGTTCGACCGTCCCTGCTAATAGTTGTAATAAAACGCGAACCTTGGGAAAAGTTAATTACGCTACATCTCGTTGCGTTCCTTAGGCATAATAAAATACGCTATACTAACACAGCTTACCCATACACTGCTGGAACACTCTCTTGGCGGGAACGGTTTGCGTCGATTTCCTCGCGCAGGCCATAGCTCCGCCTTGTTCGGTAAAACCTGTCAAATAACTTGCCGTGCGTTTGGGTTGGTAAATCGACATTAGAATTTATGCGTTTAGCCGACATAGTCGTGCGTATAGTTTTAAATATTTTTGTGTGATATTTCGTTTTGTTATTTTGGGTGTTGTGTTAAAAATTAGAAATGAGTGAAAACAAAAACCCTGCGAAACATAATCGTGGTTGTGCAGCTAAAAACTGTTATAACAAAGGGTATAACTCGAATAAAAAGTTTTTTTCATTTCCCAAGGATGCTAACCGGTATGTACCTATCTGCATTATACCTAATACTTTTTTTTCAAACTTATACCGGGTAATTCATCGCCGTACGCAACATAGGAAATCCCATGCAATTTTTAATATGGTCAATTATTGGCTTCCCTGATTGTTTTAGGCAAAAATGTATTTAGGTTAGTTGAAGGGCACTACAACCCGCATCCAAATGAATAGCTTGAGATATTTTTTATCAACCCGATTCCGAGTGATTTACCAATTTCTTTGTAAATATTTTTACTTTTTTATCCCCCGTATTTAGGACAGGCACTAGCCATTAAAAATTGGAATTTCCTATGTTGCGTACGGCGATAAATCACCCGGTACCAAATAAGCTGCGTTTATACAGGAAATAAAATAAAATAATCTTAATTTTTTTACCTACAGTTAGGAAGCATTATATGCTATTGGCATTTATGCTATTTTAATTTTTTTACATTTTATTTTCTGAAAGAAACCAAGCTTAATATACTATATATTGTATACTCTTACTGTAATTTAAGTTAAAAACAATAATATTTTTGAATTTATTTTTGCAGAGCCAAGGTATGGGCAATGAAAGCCAATCGAGAGGACCTGCTTGAGAAAGTAAACAACCTATATAAAAACTACTCATTATGTGAAATCCATTTTGAAGAGAGAATGTTTTATAATCCGTTCCATACGAGATTATTAGCTAAGATTATTAGCTACTGCAATTCCTACGCTCTTCCCGTCCCTTGAAGGGAGTAGTAGAACTTCTATGGCACCACTCGCCGAACATTCATATGGTGCTCTGCCCTTGCAACCTCCTGCAAAAATACGAGTTCTTGACGACAGAGTGTTAGTACCTGCTCAAGCACCCGCTGGCGCTGAAGCACTCGCGGAAATAGTACCCGCAGAACTGGTGTTAGCAGGGGTTCCGGATGCTCACCTTCAATCAGGTACCTATATTTTAATAAAAATTACCCTTTGATACCTTACTATATGACTCAATTATATCTATTTTTTATAATATACAACAATACAGTCATACAGTCAATAAAATTAATCTTTGTTATTATACATAAGTAGATAATAATTTTAAAAATATATATATATTTTTGCAGCTGACCACATCCATGCAGTTCAAATAGATGTTCAACAAGAAATTTTAAGCCCAAGGAGTGTCACCCCACCTCTTATGTCTCCAACATCGACTCAAACGTCATCTAGTTTGTCCAGTGATACCCCTAGAAAGGTGAAATACAGAAATCACATCAAGTCCCTAACTGCTGAAAACAGGTATTTACGACAGAAACTTGAGGTGCTTGAAACACAAAAAGGAAAAGTCCTGGAAAACATATCTTTGGAGCAGTATATGTCCCTCACATTTAAATTTTGTAATGCAAATATAGCAAAAATTGTTAATCTGCAAGTGGCACAGGGAAATAAGCATCCAAAAGGTAGGCGTTACTCTAAAGAATTTAAAATTGAATGCCTATCGATATATTTTGCTGGTCCCCGAACATATAAAAAATATTTAATGTCTAGATATAGTCTTCCTTCACCGAACACCTTGTTAAAAGAAATTAGAGCCGTAAAGATAGGACCAGGATTAGATAATCCCGAATTTTATAAATTATTAAAAAACAAAGTTGACAGTTTTGCACCCGAAAATAAGTATTGTTTGGTATGCTTTGATGAAATGTTAATTAAGGCTAATTTATTTTATGAGCGAAATCAAGATTTTATTGTTGGGCTCGCAATGGGTGATAATGGGGAAAAAATTTTTAAACCCAGTTTAACTGCCTGTGTTTTCATGGCAAGGGGCATTTATTGTAAATGGAAACAGCCCATTGCGTATTTCTTGTGTCATACATCCTGCCCTGCCCCCCTATTACGCCGATATTTATCTGAAGCTGTTCAGAAATTAACCTCTATAGGGTTAAAGGTGTGTGCAGTTGCTTCTGACATGGGTCCAAATAATGTCAAATTATCTAAAATGCTTAAGATCTCTCCAGAAAATTCCGGTTTTTATTTGGAGAATCAACAAATTTTTTATATTTTTGATGTGCCACACATCATAAAAGCCATGAGAAACGTGTTAATGTCTTACAACTTTTATATTGATGGCAAAATAATCTCATGGCAATACATAAAAGATTTTTACGACTTGGACAAGAAATTTCCCGTTAAAGCGGCACACAAGCTAACTGATTCACACATTAATCCAACGAGTTTTCAAAAAATGAAGGTGAAGCTTGCCACCCAGGTATTTAGTTATTCGGCGCATGTAGGTATCTCATTTTATATAAGGTATGGTTCCCTTCCAGCGCAAGCCACTGATACTGCTGATTTTATTAACAGGGTAGATCAGCTTTTTGATATTTTAAATTCTTCTCAAGCTTTAGCAGCAAAAAAATATAATGCGGCATTTAATGCGAGCTCATTCCAATTATAGATTCTCATGGACTGTCTGGATTTTTTTAAAAGGCTAGAAATTAAAGATAAAAACAACATAAACGTTACAAAAAAAGTTAAATTCATTAATAGCCTTTTAATTTCCATTAATAGCATTTTAAATCTATTCTATTACCTTCGTGACAATGCAGGGTTTAAATACGTACTTACCAGAAGGTTAAATCAAGATTGCCTTGAAAACCATTTTGGGAAAATAAGAAGTGAAAATGGCAACTGCATTAACCCTACCCCTATACAGTTTCATAGAACATTCAGAAAATTTCAATGCATAAATCTCCTTAATTCAGGTTCAGAAAATTGTGAGACAGATTCAGATGAGATGCTATTGAGGCTTTCTGACTGCAATCAAGATTCTAAACCTGATGAGGGTGATAATGTTTTACCAACAACACAAATTGACCCAATTAATAGCATGGATTTTTCAAAAAACGAGATGTTGCAAAAAAATTTTATACGGTATGTGTGTGGATACCTATTAAATAAATCCTTAAAAATCCATTCATGTAATGTTTGCGTTAAATATAGCAAAGACCACGATGAGTTGGACGACTCTTCTTTTTTCTGTTTTTTAAAGGCTTACGAAAATGCCAATCATGACACCTTTGGAAATTTAAAAATGCCAAATGATAAATTTGTTGAATTAATTTGTCGAATTGAACAAATCTTTCAACAAAATTTCGAACATTTGGCAACTAAACCTAACATCTGCAAAACCCTGTTAGATTTAAGCAATCGATTAGATTATCATCACCCTTGCGAGCATTTTTCAAAAGACTTTGTCATCAGGTTATATTTAAGAGTTAGAATATATTATACATTAAAAACTGTTAACAATAATTTTAGATGTATTAATAAAAAAAAATTAATAATTTGGAGACACGTGTAAAATATAGTCCTAATAAGTAGAGTTTAGTAGTACTGTAATATACCTACATATATTTTGTAAACGTTTGTATTTAGAACTATGTTGTTATAATAGGTAATACGTATTATTTTTTATACATTATTATACTTTATTATTTCTTCATTGGCAATAAAATTTACTTAAAGTTAAATCTTTTTTATTTTTATTAGACTACCCGACCACACCTTTTTATTTTCACTGAGAAAGCCATTATTATTATTTTATCTTTTTTCTAGAGAATCAATGATTATTATTCCTATTACTGTGCTTATGGCTTAAATAGTCGTAATTGACGTTATTTTAAAACACTGATATTGTAAAAAAAATATTTAATTCATTAATTGAAAAAATTACCTACTACGGTCCTGTCACACAGAATATAACAATAAAACTTAAATCAAAAGCCGTTTCAATCCGGCCCTGACTCTTACCGAAATCGGAACAGAGAGCGCGAGACTTTTGTCTCGCTTCCCCGCAGATCGCCAACATCAAAGGTGCCGACAAGAGTGTTCCAGCTGTGTATATGGGTAAGCTGTGATACTAAGTTAGGCTGAACGGTCCGAATTGCCCTGGTTACCTTAAAGCTTGACGAAAGTACCCGAAGATTTCACAGCTACCGAGCGGCAGCCGAACGTGATAGCAAATGGAATATGAAACCGCGATTTGGGTCATCAGCCGGCCTCCTCTAGTGCTGGGACATCGATACAAACCATCGATGTTTAGCATCGGTGTTGACATCGAAAGTAACCATCGATGTCGATAAAACATCGATGTCATTCTATGTTTGCATGTTAAGTATGGAAAAAAATATTTTTTAATCGCCGGGGTTGAATTAAGAGTGTTAAGACGCATTATAAATTACCACTGTTTAAGGTATACATTTTCAAGCACTTAAATAAATAGGCAATTTTTCTATATATAATAAATAATATTCCGCTTAAAACCAATTACTACCAATATCTCACGAAATAATTAAACTCTTCTAAAAATTATACTTTTTCGATACCACTGATGAAACGACGTAGAACTGTAGATAATACATACACTTTTTATAAAATAAAACAAAACTGACTCTTACCTTATCAATAAATGTAAAATAAAATATAGGTATTAAAAACAGTATTACTCACTACAATATTAGAATATACTTTGTCACGTTACGTCTTTACGACTCTTGCCGTTCGTTTTCGTCTACTTGAATAAAACTTAAAATCAATAAAAAAACTAGGTATCTGTATTTCCCCGATGCTAGACACAAGACACCTGCCGCCGCGACGTGGCGGGTTTCCAGCTTTGCCAACTCGGATAAAATTATCTAATCAATAAAAAATACCTAATTTCGTTTGAAACTAATTTTTTTATTTTGGAAGATAATTTAACTTGAAGAATTGAATTATATCTCCATCAACGTCCAACTTCTAACATCAAAGTCAAAATCAAAGTCAAAATTTGCTTTATTGCTTAAGATAAAATCTTGTTACAAAGCCAAAGGTAGAAATATATAAACCAACAAGCAGTAAAAAAAATATAAGTAAAAGTAGATAACAATAAGAAATAAAAACAGCGAGTTATAAAAAAAACACACATCAATAGCACTAATATAACATAAATATACATAAACACTTAATTATAAAGAACACTAAACAGAGACTTTTAACGAGGAAGTCTATCCGGTGTCATAATACATCATTGAAAAATTCCAGAAGGCCATAATAAGCTTTTTTGAGTAATACGCATTTAAGAGAAGATTTAAATGTTTTAATATTATTCAAAGTTCTTACACTCTCTGGTAGGTGGTTGAATATCTTCCTACCTGTATAGAATATTGAGCTTTTAACTCGTGTAGTGTAAGGTATGGGCAGTGGCAGAGCTCCAGTTTGTCTTGTATTATAATGATTTTAATACTCTCGACTTTTAAATTTTTTAAACATCACACAAACTGTCTCGAAAATAAAAATACAAGTAAGAGTTAGGATTTTACGATTAATAAATAGTGGTCTACAAGAATCTCTACAACTTACCCCGCACATATACTTCACTGCCCTCTTTTGCAGAACAAAAACTGAGTTTATCAGATATTGGCTCGAATTACCCCAGAAGCAGACCCCATAACGCAAATGGGATTCTATTAAGGCCGATTATACTGATTTCGCAATGTGTTCATCCAACTCGTTCGATACAACTCTCAAGGCATAACATCCCGATGCCAGACTATTGCATACTTTCAAAATATGATCCTTAAAGGTTAACTTAGTGTCTATGGCTACACCCAAAAATTTAATATTAGATTTTATCGAAATCTGTTCATTATCAAGATAGACATCATCAAGCGAACACCCAAAATGCATAATGTTGAAGAAAGGCGATTAGCATCACACCACCCTTTAATTTGTTCAACATCATTTGCGATTGCATGAGTTAGCCCCTCAGGATTCCTGGAATGCCACAAAACTGAGGTATCATCGGCAAAAATTGTAAATTCACCCTTGATTTTCAGTGACGCTAGATCATTTATATAGGCAAGAAATAAAATGGGTTCTAGAACAGAACCCTGAGGTACTCCCGAAATAATTTCTCGTTTAATAGAATCAACCTCATGCAACCTGACACTCTGACATCGTCCGGAGAGATAAGACCCAAACCAGTGAAGAGCACTTCCCCTGAAACCATACCACTATAGCTTCCGCAACAGTTTTCCATGATCCACGCAATCGAAAGCTTTAGCGAGATCACAAAAAACTGCCGCAGCCGCCTCACCCTAGTTTATGTAAAGATACAGATTATCAAGAAATGCAAAAATTGCATCTCCTGTACTCCTACCACTCTGAAAACCAAATAGATCAACAGTTAAGATTTTATGCTTCTCTATGTATGAGATAACTCTTTTTTTTTTAGTTTAGTTTTTCAACTACTTTAGCAATCGTAGGTAACAAGGAGATTGGTCTGAAATTTGCTGGAGTAGTGACATCCCCGCCCTTATGAATTGGAATGACAATCGCTTCCTTCAGAGATTCAGGAAAGATTCCTGCAGCGAAAGAATCATTTACAGCCGTCACAAATGCGTTCAAAGTAGACTCTGGTAAAGCTTCTAATACCCTCACCGAAATTTCATCGCATCCTGAAGCATTTTTATTTTTAATATCGTTAAATATCGTCCTAATCTTCACCACGTCAGTTGGAGTAAGAAAAAAAGAATCACATATAGGGAACGGCTTTAAAAACTGTAATGGATTACACCTTGGCGATATCTAATTAGCGAGATTTTCGGCAATAGAGCAATAAAATTCATTAAATTCCTCAGGTCTTATATCGACGTAAGATATATCATAACTACCAGATTTTCCCCTAAGTTGATCAACAATTTTCCAGCTCTCTTTTTGTTTATTGTTCAAAGATGAAATACGTGAATCAAAATACTTTTTTTTTGCTATTTTTAATGTTTTTCTATATATTGATCTGTACTTATAGAAGTAATTAACAAAGAAGTCACAAGTTATGAAATATTTCCGCAAAGTGTGCAGAGAGCGCAAATTTTTGCTGGAAACTTTAATGCCCCTTGTGATCCAAGGCTGCCCTTTCTTGTTTTTAATGTTAACAACTGGGAATGACCGGTCAAAGACTTCTGTAATCCGACTATGGAATTCTTTTAGGGGGTCACCAGAAGAGGCCACACCTAACGAGACAATAGTCAAGCAGTTCTGAGAGAATTTTTTAAAAATTTTCTTACAGAATATCTTCCTCTTTCTCCTTTTTTGTGGAGCCTTCTGTACATCATATGGTATGACACAGAACACCGCTTCGTGGTCAGAGAGACCCGGATTCAAAGTAAAACAAGAGACATTAGTGACAGCCGAACACACATAATCTAAGATAGACAAAGAATGTTGGGTAATTCTTGTAGGGGAACCAACATGCATATTGAGATTAAAAGATCAGACTGGGGACAAATCTGAAGCAACAGACCCTCCAACCTTTCCAAAAACATACGTTCACTACATCGAGGGGGTCGGTATAAACAAATTATATAAACATTTAACTTTTTACTCATGCTTATAGAGAATTCAAATTCTTTTTCGATAATCATACTATCAAATCTTGAAACAACCAAGAATTTGCTCTGCTGTAAAAAGTTGTTATTCACAAAAATTAATGTACCCCCATGTTGAAAAGATTTTCTACAGTATAATGAGACTAGCGTATAATTTTGTAAATATATAGGCTCCTCACTCCTAAGCCAATGTTCTGTCAGTAAAACAATGTCAGGAAAGCTCTTATTTTCTAAAAAAACATAAAACTCAGTTATCTTATTCCTTATAGATTGTATGTTCAACAACAGAAGAGACATACTTGTACCGTTTAATCTAAAAAAGTACTATCGTTTTTACCATCGAACGACAACCATTGATGTTGACATCGATGTTTGTCACCTTTAACCCCGATAGTGAAACATCGAATAAGAAAACATCGATGTTTCAAAACCATCGATGAACATCGCCCAGCCCTAGTCTCTTCTCATAATTCGATCGATCGGTCGCGGCATCACGTCGGCATGCGGAAGTTCAATTGTTCAGAGATGGTGCGGTCGATATTCTAACTCGATATTGTTTCGGACGTTTTTAATTAATGAAAAGAATAAAACATGCGTTTTCTACAGATCACATGAAATGTTCGGTGAACTATGCTACGGTCGGAAGTGTTGATATTCGCACTCAGCTAGACACAGCTTATAGATCATCCCTTAGAGATTTTAATGAAAATAGATACATTTTCATCGTCATATTTTAAACAAAATTATAGATTGTGTAAAATTTTGTAGAACATTCGAACTGGCACAACGTGGCCATGATGAAACGGCTTTGTCTGAAAATCTACGGGTTTTTCGAGAGCTTATACATTTTGTTGAGGAGTTGGGCCATGATAGACTATCCGCTTTAGCAATGTTAAGTATCGAGGAATCGTTTATAAAAGGAATGTGCGTGCAATTTTAACGAACGTGTCATTAAGCATTTTTCCAATTCTAAAAAACGGAGAGTAGACCTGAAGTTCAAGAGAATTTAAAAATCAATTTAAAGATAAGATATTTATTTTTATTTTAAGTATGCCTATTTTTAGATTTGTTATTGACCTTCCAATATAATTCACCACGAGCAACCACTGAGCTCTTCCTCTCCATATTATTAAATTTTCCATTTTTTTTTGTTATTTATAAAAAATTGACTTGAGTTACAAAATGGAATCACAGAAACTACTCCGCTGGCTAATACCTCGTCCGGCATTGAATTACATTGTTTATTCCTGGGAGAAAATAATTTTAATGTATTTTTGTTTCACGTTACACCAACGTTCCAACGAGGATACCATAATCCCTAGCCCTGTCTGGAACATGTCCTGCAGTGTCCCAGGCGCAATGAGCCGTATCAGTCCGACAGTCGGTCTACTATATTTCTTTTTGATTAGTTTAACAACAATTATTATATAATTTTCACAAAAAGTAAGGTTCTGACAAATAAGACTGTTACTACAAAACAATCTGCCAATTAATGGGAAATTTGCAAAAACAGCAAAAAAAATTCAATTTTGTGTTGTAGAGAAACAAAAAAACCATTGAAGCGTTGGTCGATGAGAATGAAAGGTTGCTGAACAAAATCACCGAAGCCGCAGAATATGAAGGCATATACGAAGAAAGAGACTCCGGCGATTCCAAGGACTGATAGTAAAGAAAAGTAACCATACGTAGAAATGAATGTTTTTTTATATTTATATTAAATATACAATTAAGTAAAATGTAGTCTGAGATTTATTTCGACATTTAACAAGATGTTGCGTGGGTTATTTTAAAAATAGTTAAACCAATTTTAAAGTTTAAATTAATTTTTTATCAACTTTTAAATTGTTTACATTTATTTATTTTCTAAATTATTTTATTTTATTTATGTTGGTGATTTGATAACAGTTTCCTCTTATTTCTTCCATAAGTTCCAATAGAGTTAAGACTAAGACATAATTTCTATTATTTCTAATACAAGATAAAAATTAATAATTTTACTGACGAAATGGTGAATGTAGTCTAAAAGTGTACGCCAGTAATGACTTTATATTTTGCTTGGCCTGATTTTATTTTATTTTTGAGATAGTTACACAGTGAAAATAATAACTAAGATTTAGGTGCTAACCTAATAAATAGCAGTGGCGTAGGTCTTTTTCGGCAAATTCCATCTCCTTTTTCGGTAAGCAATGCTTTTTTGTTTTCAGTAAATACGATGTGATGACCTTTTTTGGCGCCAAAACACCGTGATGATTTGAAACTTTAGAACAATGGAGTCCAAATTTACTATAATAGTTACTAACAGGTCTGTTAATAAAACTATACAAACAAAACTAACAAAAAGTCACACAAGTATCGCATAAACCTTCGAATATTCAACGAAATAAACTTTTAGAAACTTACAACATTTAGTGACATCTGTGAGTGAGTATAAAAATAATTGCCAAAACTCAGGTGGCGTCGTCTTCTGAATAGAAGTTAAAGTAGAATTATAAAAATGTACCGTCTCTTGTAAGTATGACGTCATCAGCCTACCAAATTCAAATATTTTTTATAGGATATAAAGAACACAGAAAGAAAGAAAAAAACATTTATTGTCACAAATCCAGAAAATTTAAAATTCTATGCGGACTCATCCTCTTAAAACTAGGGATTACATTTAAATTACGGCAAAAAGAATTTTATGTAGAGAAAAAAAATACAAATTAACATTGACATAAAATAATCATAATTAATAGTCAGAAAATAATAGTCAATATTACATCACTGGCTTAATAAATTAGAATGAAGACGTAACTTTAAACTTCTCTTTTTTGCGCATCATTACATTATATTTTTAAGACAATTTTTCATCTTCAGTTCACACAACGGCGCTTGCCACAGATTAACAACCTTATTAAATTTGGGTACTAACGGATATATTTATTCTGACTCACAAAAACTGTGGAAAATAGGTGTTTAACAACTTCGAATCTAACTTTTTTCAGAACAGAAATCCGTCATGTCACATGTGTACTTTGCCTTTTAAGAAATCCTATGAAATGTCGGCTAGTAATTCCAATTTGACTGGATTTAATTTCAAGAACCATGATTTCCTAAAGGCGCAATATACAGAAGTTTTGTTGGACGTTTAGAATAAGCTTCCTAGCTCGTCGATAAGGTACTGGGCTTTGGATGCGACGCATATATGTTCGAATCCGCGTTCAGACGAATGAGTTTATAAATTATAAAAATTGAAATCAGCTTATAAGTTATGTTATGATTAGTTAGGTTTGCCATTTGGTGCATGATGCCGAGTCTATAAAAAACAATTGTACCAGAAACTGAAATCTCGTCCCACTCATACAACGGTGTGACTCTCAGTTTTTTTATTCAAGGATGTTGCTCATATAACCAATCAAATGTGGACTGAAATATTATCGAGTGAAATCTCCTCAATTTCTAATGACAGTGTTGACAGTGACAATTACGTTCCGGGTCCTGGAAGTATTGGCAACGCTGCGAAAGCGATTTGTGTTTTATTTCATTCGTTCATCATGCAGCGCAGTGTTTCAGTAAAATGGCAAATGTCCTAGAAGAGAAACTACGCGAGGCATCATGCATAGGTGATCTCGAAGCTGTACAGTCCCTCTTGTCCCAAAACATCAACGTAAATTCCCAGAATCCAGTGAACGGATGGTAAATATTACCCTAGAGACCCTAACCCTACTTTTTTCACAAAAATCTGAATCTTTGAAGGACTGCCTTGCATTGGGCTTGCAAACGGGGCAACGAAAGGGTCGCGAGGCTGTTGCTAGGTCATGGGGCCGACAAAAGTGTGAAAAATTTTAAAGAAGAGACTCCCAGTGATATTTGTACTTACTTGAACATTAATGAACTACTTGGAGCTGAGGCTAAGTCTAGCACGGATACAGAAGACCAGCCTGGTTATAAGTTTGTGCCTAATTACATTAGAAATGCTCCTCTGAATGCACAGGTTGATTTGGAGCCTGTCAGGATTAAGCAGCCTGATTTTCTTAGTATGCAAAAGACTGCATTGCCAACAGCACAAAATGATGGTAAGTTGATTCCATATGTGTACATACAGTTTTGACTTAAAAGGCAGAAAAACTTATTGTTGGTATATATTTAT
Organism: Kuschelorhynchus macadamiae; assembly: GCA_030620095.1. Taxonomy (NCBI): domain Eukaryota; kingdom Metazoa; phylum Arthropoda; class Insecta; order Coleoptera; family Curculionidae; genus Kuschelorhynchus; species Kuschelorhynchus macadamiae. The sequence goes on from JAUTXW010000028.1 coordinate 114,344, forward strand.
TGAATTTTCTTAGTTGTGTTGTAATTTTTCAGAATATGAGGGGTAATGATTTTGCGTATTGAAAAATCTTAATTGTGTTAATTACTTATTTTCTTTTGCATTTGATATATCATGCACAAGGAGGGTCAAGCAGTAGAAATTCTTTACCTGTATGAATGATTTATTTATACTGGAAATTTACCTGACATATTTATTCCAAAATCAGATACAGAGATGTTTCAGCCAAACTAGTTCAAAAAGTTCTGTGTATTTCAGGAACTTTTCTGCCCAGTCAAAGAAAGTGGGATCAAGATACTAACTAAATGAAAAGAGATGGCAAATATTATCATAAAAAAAGTACTGCCTAAATATTTTTTTATTAAGTTGTATTAATACATTTTTTACATAACTTTAACAATAATTTTTTTTATAATGGCTGGCTGTGTTCACTTCAGTATTTTTATTTTTAACAGGGTTGTTATATTTTAAAAAGATTTTTAACATCATGGTTTAAGGAGTTTTGTTTCAAACATTTTGAAAAAAGACAGATATATAAAATGTGTTTAAAACACCATTATTTGTTTTAAACTGTTTAAAAACAAAAAAATGTGTTTTGGTCTAATTAGTTTAATATAAAACTAGTTTGAAGAACATTCTCTAACAACAAAACGAAGTTACACAGTAAGTAAACTTCTGCATGTGATAGCTTAATTTGTAAAATTAAAAACCATAAATGTATTTATAATATGGTACCTACTTTGCAGGAACAAAATTTGGTAAATAAATTAATGTATTGAAACTAAAAATTAATTGGAACTCTCCCCTATAAACAGTCAGATTAAGTTGAGAATTCATAATCTTGACAAAGGTCAATTTTAATGTGTTGAGCCTTAAAAAATAAAAATAAGTGAACTTTATAGCTAATGCTTAAAGTTAAGCACCAAAATTAAAGTTTATTTCTTTTCATGAATGCTCAAACTTTGAATGTAAGGTTTAACTTGCCCATATTGCTAAAGTTACAGATAAAAACAAAATAAAGAAAAAGGCATGTTAAATGAAACAACCGTTATTTTTCTGACAACTTGCAACCAGGGTTGAGTAGGTTTTTGGCTATTTAATTGGTTTTTGTATATATTGACAGAAAACCAAAGGATATTTTATAAAAATGTGTTTAAATTCTTATAAACAACAGTGGCCAGTTTATGTTGTAAAGTAAAAGGGGTTAACCCATTGTACAAGTACATCATAGAAAATATTTTTTGTCTCCCTCTGGTGACCGGTTGATCCTACAAAAATATTGTATTAAGTTTGTTTAAGCTGTACCTAGTGTTGTTTGAGTCCATAATCACATTTTTAAAAAATGGTAAGTAGAAATTTTTTACTGTACTCAGTTAAGGACGATGGGCTATTATTAGTTTTATTATAGTATGACTTTTATATTTCAGTCCTATGTATTATTTCAACTAACTTATTATATTTTTTTTAGTTTTCAATAAATTTTGAGGATTTTCTAGAAATTTCTACAAATTTTTATGGTGAGAAGAGATACCAATACTTGCAACCTGCTTTTGAAGAAGTGCTTCGTAAAGTGCTAGAAATGAGATCGATATTGTGGTTATTCCTTCTGATGTTGATACACAGGCCTGTGAGAGAGATTTTGATAAAAATATTATTCCGGATGGGTTACTGATGCCTCAAGGTGTCGAAATCGAACTTTGGCATGTAAGTTTTTGTGAAAGCAAAGACAGCATTGATGAGTTCAATTTACCTTTGTCAGTTGTACTGTTTCACTTTTGTATCTAAAGTTTCAGCAATGATATTTCAAGAACATCTTTGATTTGAGGCAACAGCCCTGGTAAGGTTTTGTATAGGCCTAAAGAATGTTTAAAAGAGCAAGTTAAAAAACACTTTATTTTTGGGCACCCCATGATGGATAAATACAATCAGTAAATCAATTCCACCAATGGATAATAGATATATTTAGTGATGGGAGAACATTGTTTTATGCACTGGCAGGTATCTCAGGCTTTACCACATTTCAACATCTCTTACAGGAGTCTCAAGGTTTCGTTAGCCATCTATGCAGATTTTGTCAGTTAAATTATAAATGCTTCTAAAATGAGGGTAGAGATATTGTAAAAAAAATGTAGACAATAATTCACCCCTTAAGGTTGGAATGTAGAGAAATCCAGAAAACAATATTTAAATCTCACTTAGTTGAAAAGATGTAATGGAAGTAAAAACAGATTTCACCCTTTTAAGGATGAAATATTGAAATGTCAAAAATTGATTTCTAAATTTTCTTTGAAAAGTTGATGAAGTCTTAGAATCCCATTTAGTTGAAGAAAAATTGTGAAAAAAGTAAAAACACATTTGATCTGTTTAAGAATGGAATTTCGAAAAATACATCTTCCAATATGCTGATGACACCTCCACTGAGGTGGACACCCCAACCACATCAAACAAGCAGATTAGTATAGTCATTGTTTAAAGTTAAATATAGAGAAAATTGACTTATTCAATTATTAATGCCTAAATCAGTCATTGAATGTCACTTTGGAAGGTGAAACACTTCCACGGGTAGAAAAAACAAAGCTTCTGGGTGTGACCATGGATCAGTCTTTAACTTTGAAGGACCAGATTGACAGTGTAGTCAAAAAGATAAGCAAATCTTGCTATGTACTAAGATATCTTCTTAATAAGGTCTTAAGTCAGTAATACAGAATAGTAATTTATTCTATGTTAATTCTATAGATTCACAGAGAATATTTTTTCACAAAAGCATACTATAAGATTATGTTTGTATTGGTTTACTTTTATGTTTTACTATTTTTGAGGTTGTAATGTTTTCCAAAAAAGAACCATATCAATAAAATATATTATTATTATATTTGAAAGCCACTCACGAAAGAATTGTTTTAAAACTCATTTTGCTATATATTGTACAAAAATATATTTCATGGGGATACATTTCTATAGAGGTAGAAATTAAATATTTTCAAGGGTAAATTCTCTGTTGGAAAGAGTTGATTTCAATCTTAACATCAGCTGTGGATTGTTCACAACATCCAAATGCCAAGTTTGGATTTTTAGGTTACAAACAAAAGCGCAGTTGATACAACGACATGGAAATAATATAGACCCAGGTGTTTACATTTTGGAGGAATCCAACATTAACCCTGGTTTGCCAAACCGTTACTGTGGCCAGATTATAACGGATATCATCCTTTATACTATTATCTAAATAAACAAGGAATTCCAGAAATTCTCAGTATAAATTTCCATATAGAATATTTTAAAACGGATAATTAAATAGCTTATTATAAATAACTCAAACCGAATCTGTTTTCAATGTAATTTAAATATTCTGTAATTATTATTCCTTATTTCAAGAAATAAAGCCCAGAATAATCGGCAACGTCGGAATTCTACCTTTTTCGAGTATACTACAGATTTCTTTCGGGATCATTTGGAAGACGCCGAAGACGGTCGTAGTCATTCATGATTTCGACCTATTTGATGCGCGGCGTTGTAATTGTTCTAGTTAGTGAAATAAGTGTTTTTCAGAAATCCAAGGGTTTTGTGTGGCTATTTTCAAGAATCTGTTTAAAAAACTTTAAGAAAATGGTGCGAACTTGCTTTATTTGCAGAAAAAGAAATGATTTAAACCTAGAAGTTTGTTTTCGAAGGTAAGTAAGATATGTCATACCAGTGCTGTAGTTGAAGGGTCAAATCACCGTCTAATAGCGTTCTTATATTTGCAAATGAAGTATTGTTTTTGTATTGCACATTTCCGTTGGGCTTAAATTAATTTTTTATAACTTCAACTTATCTATAAAGTCGAAGATACTGATGATAAACGGAGTACAGTGTTTTGCTAATTTATATATTTGTGAAAAGTCTCAAATGTTCCTCTAAAATTTATCAAATCACCTTTTTTGAGGGGTTAATAAACAACATAAATATACTATTTGGTAAAGCATAAGTACTAAATTTTAATTGAGTAAGCTGTAAGACCCACTATTTTATGTTGTCATTAATTACTCCAGGATGGTTTGCATTTTTTATGAAATTTTCAAGGAATATTTAGGGTAGTGTCGCAGTTCTCATATAGCAAGCATATACAAACAATGAAAATAGCGCAATAGTGTTACTTTACAACTTTTCATTTACCATAGATTTTCTTTAATGAATTTGAAATGCTTTAATTTATTGCCTAAAAATTTGGTTTTTAAAAATAAGTAATCAAAAAAGTAAATAAATACCATCCTGAGGTACATTATCCCAACTAGGGAGAATCTGTTTTTATCGGGTGATTTCGGTAATATAAATAATAATATAATATATTATAATGAATGTTAAAAATATTAAACATCTTGGCACAAAATATTTATATTGTCAATAAGTGAAATGTATAGCGGGGAAGATGGATGGTGGGGAAAAAAGGGGATAAATTGGGGGATAAGTACTGTAAAGATATTGTTTTTCATAATATTGTTTTTGTGGTTTTTATTGACACGAAGTTCAATTTTGCATTCATATTAATGTTGGGCCATGTTTATTGCTGATTTTCTGTAAATATGAATAGATCCAATACATGTAAAGGTGGTGCATTTTTATATAATATTACTTTTAAAAGTAGTGGACCGAAATTTTTACCTAACTTCGCGTAAATAGAACTAAAATGTGTTGGAAAAAGGGTGAAATCAAAATGTTTTGAAAAACAAACCCGATTTCAGAAAATAGGTTGCATTAAAAAGTGATAAATTATATTTTATTACATATTTCCTCTGAAGTCGATGATAAGCTGATAAAGAAAGGTATTAAATAAGCATTATACTCTTGGTATAGACATCAAAACACAAAGTGGGTCCATGTAACAAAATTTAGTTTTATCTTCATCTTTAGTAACAATAGTAATGAGAACTCACCCTTTTATTGGTTGTATTTTGTTCTGGAAATGCTTGTTCTTTAATGACTAAGCTGATTGCTAATAATAAATATTGCCACATGAACCATTAGATAAATATGTCTTTTGCAGGCACGTAGCCAGGATTTCAGTTCTAGGGGGATCCAACCCTGTCAAAACCAATTCAATGACGAAAGAATTATTAAGAAGAATGCTTTTTTTTCACTTGTTGCCAGTCCCCCCTGCAAGTGCAACAAAATATGAAAAAAAATTGCAAAAAACTAGTAATTTGCCAATATCTATTAAAACGTTGCAGGTACAGCAATTATAAAAATGTAAAAAATTATAGGTATATCTTGAGCAAATAGGACGTTGGCGACTTTTGCTTAATATTTTTAGGTTTTATATATTTAATAGTATTTTAATAAATAAGTGCGTAGTCACTTTGTTAATATCGAGGTTAATGTGGTGCTATCTTCCATAGAGGGTCTGGAACCATATTGCTACATTAAAAATCTGGATTTCTTTAATCATAAATGTATTCATCTTTCTTTTTAGTACTTTCTCGAAATTCTAAAACTACTTTTAATGAGCGTTTGCTTAAAACTTTTTCTTTTTTTGAGAATTCTAAATATTCCTCACTGTCAAAATCGAATATTTTTTGAGGTAATTTTTTTCAATCCCCAAAGGTAAATTCAATAATTTTCTTATTCCTTAAATCGTGTTTTGTATACGTAAAGATAAGAACTTCAAAATTGTGTGAAATTGGATCACGAAGAGAAATTTTCAGCAGCTACCATATATTCTAAGTTTAATAATAATAATTTTTGTTGGAATTATCATAAATTTGGTCTCGGCACGCATTCGCAATTTTGCTTATGACAGGAGATTTTTGTGGAAGAAAAATGAAATTTATTTTCCTATCGATTTATGTTAGAAACTGTCGTACTTACGAAAAAATCATTAGGTGCGTCTTTGTTTAGTTGTTTACATACTTGGGCTTGTTAAAAAAACCCGTCAAAAAGTTAGAATTTCAAAAAATAGCCTGCTCCCTAATTTTCTTGAGGTTTGAGTTAAAAAATAGCTGTAGTAAGCAGAGCCAATACTGAACTGATAATCAGCAGTTATTGGAATTCTACTTTCGTAGGTAAAATTATGTAAAACCTCCTAAATATTTTTAGGGTATCGCGCGGCGCGTGGGGGGGGGGTCCGGACCCCCCCCCCCTAGGCTACGTGCCTGGTCTTTTGTCACAGGTAATTATTGATACAATTATATTAAATTAGCTTCTTGCTAACCTAAAGTTTTATATATATATATATATATATATATATATATATATATATATATATATATATATATATATAAAGCTATATAAAATTTCCTCTAAATTTCCGATTTTGAAAATTGTCACTGAATCATTAAATATGTAATAGACGAGTTTAATTATTATATAAATAATGAAATATTAAATTAATATGCTGTTACTTTTGTTTTGTCGATAATAATAGTTGTTTGTTATTATATCAAACCATTTATAAATAAATTATACCAAACTTTTAAACTTTGTTTTATTTTTATAAACCACGTGTCCGGGTGAAAATTTATAGAGTGCACTTTCAATCTTGTTATTTAAATTTTTATAAAAAAAAAATAAGTTTCAAATATAGTGTAAAATATTATACAGGGTGTTTCAGAATCACCAAAAAGTTTCGATGATTTTATTTTTAAACATCTTGCATTTTAATGCATTTATTTACTTTTTCTATTATTGATTTCTTGATAAAAATTGGTGGTTAAAAAAAATATTTTTGATAGTAATAAACTTTAGATCAGGATGTTCAAAAAAGTGGATTTCACTAACAATTTCAAAAAAATAAAATTTTTCTGACGGTAGTTTTAAGGGCCATAAAAAATCGTAAATATAAACTGAGTAAATTTTTTTATATTGTAGTTATGGAGATATTTAAGGTCAAACAGCAAAAAAACATATTTCATTTAAATCTTTCCTTAGCTGTTACTAATATGACATAATTAATACTAAACCTTTATTTACGATTTTTTACGGCCGCGACAATCACAAAAATTTTAATTTTTGAAATACACTTTGTCGTATTTTTTGAATGCCTTGAATATTTGATTTAAAGTTGAATATTGTGAAAACTATTTTTTCGACAAACACACAAGTTTTATCAAGAAGAAAGTTTTTCGAGAAATTGATAATAAAAAAGTTTCCCATTTAGTGCAGACTTTTCCACGACATAATATCTAAATTAGTTGTTTTCAAGTTGTTATTAAAACTCTCACTTTTGCAAAGTGAAGTCGTTCCTGTTCATCTTAGAACAAAAAACTGTCGTATCCACCATAATAATATTTGGACTCAAAAAATATAGCAAATAATACATTATCTCAAAAATAGCTACGCCACTGGTAAGCCTCGCGAAGATATCTGACAGCGTTGCAATTTTCACCGCAAACTATTCTTTATGCGATCAGTCCATCTTTTTTCCATTCATACACAACAACAAATTGATGTTTGATTCTATTTATTTCATTTTTATGAATGAAATCCGGGGTCTATTTCTTTTTGACGTCATTGAGTTGATATTAGATTTGAAATATTTTTTTCTTGTGAAAATATTTTAATTTCTTATTTCATTATGAAAGGTGTAGATGTTTTTGTAAATTAAATTAGGACTAACTTTCAAAACAAACAAACCAGCAAGCAGATAGTAATTTATGTAAACAAAATGTAAACAGACATTCCCATCCCTTTTTTATGTATAGTCAGATTGAAAGATTTAATTTTTAAAAACCTAAACTTTAACATTATTTTATTATAGCTATATGAATTCCATGTAATGATTATTCTTTAATATTCAAACATACTGATATAAAGTAGACCACAAAACAAATGTTGGTGTTTATAAATATTGATGTATTAATTTATATATTAATATAAAAAATCCTTTATTTACCAATTGGCTAGTGTTTTGATGACACAACATTTTAGGAAATTGGTTTGATTTATTGTTCAGTTTGGTGGAAAAAAATCAGTGCATTAGTGTTTTTTGAAAGAAGAATGTCTTAAGTTAAGGTGAGTTCTAATAACACAGACTTGAGTTAATTTAACTTTGATATTAGAAATAAATTAAATTTAGATTGTTCGGACAACAAAGTAACCTAAATTAGAGAATAGTGAAATGATATAGCTTGGGCCTATAATTTGTTTGTTATTTTACTACAAGAGAAAGCAAGCTGTTAATCCAGAAAGATACAGCTGATTTTGGAGTGAGTCAACGACAGTGCGGAATAATCTTTTACCTTGAAGATGATATTTATCAATAATCTGCTTTTGGTTAGATATTTTCCACATTTTAAAATATTTTGAATTATACAGGATGTGCTCAAAAAGTAGGATGCTACAAAGTACTTTTTTATTACATGTTTAATACTCGAAAATGTTATAGTTTTAGAGATAATTCGAATTAAAGTGAAAATTTGGCATTTGCAAGCTTCTGTTTATTGTCAAAATACTATTTAAATTTTGCTCCCAGGTTCTCTAAAATTAGTATCAGGTATAAAGTAAAGCAAAATAAATATAATTACTATGAAATATTTCAAATTTTATGTACAGGGTGTCCGGACTTGGTTGCAAAAGCAGGGTATCTCACTTATTTTTAAACATAGAACCTTGCGGTTTTCACGAACCTGCGCTAATTTTTTGTGAAACTCATGAAGCCGTAAACAAAATTTTCATAGCCTTCTTGTTTATGAGATACTGGGTGAAATAGAAAATTTTGCATTTTGGGACCCCCCTCGTATCTCGGTTATCCTTTAACTTAACGCAAAGGGAAAAATTGCTGCTTATGCAGTTTTTTACGCTGGATCCAGTGGCGTAGTCATATTTTTCATTTGAGTTGTTATTTTTTAGATATGACCCAAAGTTGTGTTTTTTTAAATGGGACACCCTGTGTATTTGTCCAGAAATTGATTTGTCCTTTTAAAAGCTTCTCAAAAATATATAATAGTATGGGTCTATTTTAATAAACAACAAAAAAAATCCTAATTTTTATAATTATCATCCCAAATTTTGCAGTAGGCCATGCAAACAATGCTGCCTTTTATTTAAAGTCGTTAACAATATCTACATCCTAAGAATAAATCAAAATAAATATGTAATTAAATCTATTTATCAAAATATGTATTGATAATTTCGCACCAAAAAAGTACCACCTACCTAGATTTATGTAACACAAGAACAAAACAGTAATAAATTATTAAGCCTTTCAGCAAAAATCCACTGTCGTATAAGAACTACAGTAACCACGGAAATCAAAAGAACTGTTCAAACGGATTTCCATTTTGTTCCATGCATGCTTCGCACAATTTTCGTATTCGTTTTAGGGAATTAAGCAAAATAACGGGATGATTTTGTAAATAGCGAAAATTTTCTCTTATTGCATTTCCTAAATCTTGGACATTATCATAGTGGTCTTTGTAAATTCTATTTTCCAGATATCCCCATAGAAAGAAATCTAAAATCGACAAATCTGGGGACCTAGGGGGCCATCTTATAGGTCCATTTGTTCAGATTCATTGATTGGTAAAATTATTGTCCAGAAATAATCTCGTCATTCCAGAATTGTGTGCAGGAGCATCGTCCTGTTAAAAATAAATTTTGTTAATTTGCGCTAGAGGAACATCGTCAAGTAATTCAGTATATAGCGATTGGCTGTTAGATTTCCCTCAAATATATAAAATTTTATATGTGTTCCTAATATGAAGCAGGACACATTTAGACCAAACCTGCCCTGCTGTCTTCTGGGAAATATTTGGTGTTGATTTTTCTGGGACCAGAATCTACTATTGTGCCCATTGAGTATACCAGAATTACTGAAATGTGCTTTGTCTGACCATATAACCTTGTTTTCAAAATCTCTAACCATATCGCATCTTTCTCGAAACCAATTGCAGAAGACTACCCGATGCTCTGCATCCCCTGGCTGTAAGTGCTGCCCGAGCCTAAATTTGTATGGGTGGCATTTGTGCTTTTTTAGAATTTCTTGAACTCTAGTTTTTGGAATCCCTATGCTCTTTTCACTGATCCTACAAGAGTTTGTAGGGTAAGCTTCTGCATTAGCCAAAACCGTAATTTCCTCAGCTGATTTTCTTTATTATATGTTTTTTTCGTACGAGGTTTGATAAATGATCCGTGATTAAGTAAATTCTTTTTTATCCGATAAAAAGTGAATATATTAGGTTGCCTCCTTTCTGGATATCAAATAAAAATTAAGCAGTAGTATTTCAACATACCTAAAAATTAACTATTTACCTGTTATGTCGATAGTGTCTGCCATCGTCTTCTGCTTAAGAAGCTGCAGGAAATGGGAATTTCTGGTTATTATCTGAAGTGTATCTCTTCCTATCTCACCGAGCGTCTCCAGCAGGTTACTGTTGGCGGTGCAGTGTCCCATTCTTTTATCGTGACTTCAGGAGTGCCTCAGGGCTCACACTTGGGACCGATTCTGTTCCTGCTTTTTATTAATGATGTTTCTAGCTGCTTCAAGTCTTCCAAGTTTTTACTGTATGCTGATGACTTGAAGTTTTTCACAGCTGATGATGACAAGAGTGAATTACAGGCCGATCTAGACCAGTTGGTGACCTGGTGTGACAAAAATTACCTTAACTTAAACATCAATAAATGTAAGGTACTAAGATTCTACACTTGCCATAATCCAAACTCAACCTCATACACGATGGAGGACATTGGTCTTGAGGTGGTACCATCAATGAATGACTTGGGAGTTATTTTCCAGAGTGACCTGTCTTTCAACTTGCACATTGATAACATCGTGCTCAAGGCATTTCGAATGCTTGGCTTCATTAGACGAAACACCCATCATATCATGGACACAAAGGCAATAATGTGTGTATATACATCCTTGGTACGCAGTCTACTGGAGTATTGTTCAGGAATCTGGTCTCCCACTCATTTGTGCAACATTGGCAGGATCGAGCGGGTGCAGAATAAGTTTGCCAAATACCTTCTTTACAAATTCCATTTTCCTTATAAGGATATCTCTTATGAGACAAGAAGGTTGTTGTGTGGGTCCTGAGAGAGCCTGGAGCAAAGGAGGAAAGAGCAGCAGCTTATATTCTTATACAAAATAATAAACAATTTGGTGGACTGTGAGTCACTTGTTGAGGCAATAACATATAGAATTCCGGCTAGGAATACCAGGCATTCTCAGTTGTTTTTCGAAGTGCGGCACCGAACCAACTATGGAGCCACGGCTTTCGTTGATAGACTTGTTAAAAACTATAATAAGAATTTTGAGCATTATGATATTTTTAACTGTTCATTATCTCGTTTAAAGTGTTCTTTGTCATCGGTTATTGTATAAGTAATGCTTGTTTTTTTTTACATTTTTTTGTATTTGGTTTATTGTAGTTTGTAGTTTTATCTTATTTTTGTCTTTTAATTTGTATACAGTATTTAACATTGAAGTACCATTTAGGTTTTTTTAAAATCTGTAGTGTACTTGACACAATAAATAAATAAATAAAAGTTTGGTTTTCTTCCATAATAATACAAATATATTTTTACACAATAAATAAATACAAAAAACTAGCGCTATATTTTATATACGCGTACAAAATTGGGAAATGTCATTTGCTTCCAAGAAAACAAAAGAAAACGGCATCGTTTTGCATGGCCTACTGCAAAATTTGGGATGATAATTATAAAAATTAGGATTTTTGTTGTTGTTTATTAAAATAGACCCATACTATTATATATTTTTGAGAAGCTTTTAAAAGGACAAATTAATTTCTGGACAAATATACAGGGTGTCCCATTTAAAAAACACAACTTTGGGTCATATCTAAAAAATAACAACTCAAATGAAAAATATGACTACGCCACTGGATCCAGCGTAAAAAACTGCATATGCAGAATTTTTTTACTTTGCGTTAACTTAAAGGATAACCGAGATACGAGGGGGGTCCCATAATGCAAAATTTTCTATTTCGCCCTGTATCTCATAAACGAAGAAGGCTATGAAAATTTTGTTTACGGCTTCATGAGTTTCACAAAAAATTAGCTCAGGTTCGTGAAAACCGCAAGGTTCTATCTTTAAAAATAAGCGAGATACCCTGCTTTTGCAACCAAATCCGGACACCCTGTACAAAGTGTTTTCTCTAGAAGCCCAAAGACACAAAACATTTTTATTTAAAAAATCTCACTTTTTTAAATGGAACACTGTATTTTTCAGTAATTTAAATATTTTAAAAGGCTTTATATTATTCATATCAAAATGTTACCAGTTCACTCCTATAACAAATTGAATTGAATAAAATTTGAATTAAATCGTTTCAGTAGTTTTTAAGCCGTGAAATACCAGACAGACAGCCAAACCGACAGACGGACCGACGGAATTGATAAAATATATTTTATATTCGCACCAAAATTTTACAAGTGGATTCCTACTTAATATTTGGTTTTTGTGCAAAATTTGAGAAAAATGGGATAAGTAGTGTCTTAGTAATATTATTCTAACATTTTACTAGGCCTCCATTTAGTTATGCCATATTGGATTTTTACCAAAATGTTACCAGGTCATCCCCATACGACCCTTAATTTTTGACCAAAATTTGAAGTCAATCGGTTAAGTAGTTTTTTGGCTATGCCGCGAACAGACAGACAGACCGACGGAATTGAAAAAACATGTTTTTCTGAAATCTAAGATCTGAAATAATGTCGGAGGTTGATTTTTTCACGATTACAATACTTCTCTTTTACGAGGGAAGTAAAAAGTCTTGGAATTACGCATAGATTTCAAAATTGGACTAAAATACAGGGTGATTTATGTAAGAAAATGTATCTTTGTGGCACCCTACTTTGTGAGCGCACCTTGTATAATTTTAAAATATTTTTAAAACGTAGAGAATCTTCAACTATGTTGACAAAAGCACATTACTAACAAATATCATCTTCAAGGCAAAATATTACTCCGCGCTGTCGTTAACTCACCCTGTACAATGTCTTATTATCTTTACTTGTTTTCCAGATAATATAAAATATTATTTTTCACTTTTTAATGCATTTTTTAAGTCGATTTTATTTTTTCCTAAAGTTTTTTATTTCATGCTTTTTAGTTCTATTTTAAATTTGTACTTCTCTCGTAAAAGGAAGTGTTGTAATCGTGATCACCCTCGAGATTTTTTCAGATCTTGTCTTGCTGATTATAAATATACTCCGATCAATTTATCTGAAAAACTATCCTATTTAGGGAAAAAATCATCCTGACCACTTATCCCACATGATTCTAATTTTCTTGACGTTCGATTTAAAAAAATGGCTCTGCTCAATTGCCTATTTTTTATGCAACATATACAAACATCGTTTATAAAGACAGTTACACTAATTCAGTTATTTAACAGACCAAGGCGTTAATTAGGCGAGATATTTAAAAAATTCAATGCTACTTTAATTATCGCAAAAGCTCTAAATTTTATTGATAAACAAGTAAATTAACTTGTTACAATTTTAATTAGAACCACTATTGTTCGGTGATAAGGTGTTTTTTTTTTGGGAGACTGTTCCAAATTTATATTTATGACTATGAAAATAGTGCTTTAAATACACTTGTGCCTCATTTGGTTTATCACATATATATAGGTACAGTGTGTATCAGCCAAATGGAATAAATTCGATAATAAATAAATGGGGGCGTGTTCGGAAAAACGCTTGGACCCGTCGATTGGTATTTTTAGTTGCTCATTTTCTCCAATAAAAACTTTTTATACAGGGTGTGTCCTGTAACAGTGGTCAATGCCAACTTTCTTATTGCAAATGCAACACCCCGGATATTATTTAATTTTTGGATTCTTTAGGAGATTCTAAACATATTTTATGTTCAATGTCCTATACCTATCTTCAACTATTTCGGCAATATTAAGTGTTTTCAAATTTATTTTTATTTTATTTATTACGAATTTATTATTATTCATGAAAGTGGCTCTGGTTACTGAACTATTTATTTGATTACAAAAATTCGCTACAACACACTCAATACTTATTTACCATTTAGGTCTTCATATTAAGAATTTAAGCAAAAACCATTTTAGCGTTCCTTTTTATTGATATGGAACAAAAAGAGCCAGTTTTGTTTACTTTTGTGTAAAATGCCTGGCCTTTCTCTCTGCAAGACAGTAGTTGTCAGTATCATAGTCTTTTGAATTTCGTTAACTGCATAATACCTAATATCAGAAAAATGGTTCATTTAACAGAAATGCATAAAATAACAATTCTACAAATGATTGGTTATGGAGATAACACACGAACACAAGTGGAAGTTGCTCGCTTATTTCATGAAAAATTTCCAAAATAGCCGCATATATCCCAAGGGACAATTAGTAAAATAGAAAATCAGTTTCGCGAGCTTGGACATGTGAGGCAGATAAAAAAAGCAGCTGCCAATTCAATAAATGATGATACTAAATTGGATATTATGCTTGAGTTTGAGGAAAACCCACATATTTCTAGTCGACAAGCCGCCGCAATGTTCGATATTAGCCATTCGTCGATTATTCGAACATTAAAAGAAAATAAAATGCATCCCCATAAAGTGATACCAACTCAGGAGCTCATGGAAGACGATTATGATAGGAGAACTTATTTTTGTGAACAAATGATGGCTATGTTAGATAACAATGTTATTCAATTAGAACATGTTTTGTTTTCGGATGAGTGCACCTTTACACTTCACGGTCATGTAAATCGTCAAAATTGCCGCTATTGGTCTAGGGAAAATCCTCACTGGATCAGCGAAGAACATACTCAATATCCTGAAAAGGTTAATGTTTGGGCAGGAATTGTTAGGGATCATATCATAGGCCCCTTTTTCATTGACGGCAATTTGAATGGCGATAATTATTTAGCACTGCTCCAAAATAATGTCGTGCCAACTTTGACAAATTTGTATCCGGATCCAGCAAACCCACAAGTTCCAGCGAATATGATATGGTTTCAGCAAGATGGAGCACCGCCTCATTACCAAATTAATGTCCGGCAGTACCTCAACGGAATATTTCCAAATCGGTGGATAGGGAAACGAGGATCGATAGAATACCAGCGCGATCCCCTGATCTGACGCCATTAGACTTTTTCTTATGGGGACATATTAAAAATGTTGTATACAAAACTAAACCCCTCGACTTAGCTGACTTAAGAAGACGAATAACGCTTGCGATTAGATCGGTCACGCCTGAGATGCTAAATAACGTTAGAAGAAATTTCTATTTAAGATTAGGAATTTGCCAAGACGTTCGCGGCGAGCATATTCAACAGTTCCTAAATTAACTTTTTACTTTTGTTTATACATTATGAAGAAATAAATAATTTTATTTTTTTAATCTTAATTTTTGCAATAAATTTGAAAACACTTAATATTGCCGAAATAGTTGAAGATAGGTATAGGACATTGAACATAAAATATGTTTAGAATCTCCTAAAGAATCCAAAAATTAAATAATATCCGGGGTGTTGCATTTGAAATAAGAAAGTTGGCATTGACCACTGTTACAGGACACACCCTGTATAAAAAGTTTTTATTGGAGAAAATGAGCAACTAAAAATACCAATCGACGGGTCCAAGCGTTTTTCCGAACACGCCCCCATTTATTTATTATCGAATTTATTCCATTTGGCTGATACACACTATCTATATATATATATATATATATATATATATATATATATATATATATATAAAATGTGTTTTCATTCCGGGTGTACATCCGTTCACTACTGTCGTTCTGGATAGAACAGTTTTGCTGACGTTTTGCCAAAATTACATTTGACATTTTCGAAGCTTTCGCTATCGCGTCCGAACAGAGACTGAAGTGTTAGTGATTGCGACGCTTCCTTTATACCCCCACCCAGGGCCGAAAGTTATAAGGTGCGAGACACGAAAGAAAACCGGGCGGAGTCAAATCGGTTTAGGAAGGTCGGCCAAGAAATCTCTTTAAACCAGTGGTGTCCCATCGTTCTTTAAATAATATGGCACTCCTTTTTGACTATACGCACTTCAGATAATTAAAAAATGTAACTATGCTTAATGAACCTTTATCTATATTTGTCTGTTTTCTTTCCTGTACCGCACTTCTATATCTCTTTTGTGTTGCAAAAACGGTGAACTTTCGAATTTTAAAATGATTTAATTTTGATTTTTCTTGGTCGATTTACCTATAAATATATTTTTTCTTGAGTTGTGTCATTAACGGTTCCCGGGCTACTGCCTACGTCCACTATTATTGGACCACCCAGTATAGTGATACACGATTTACAAGTCCAGATTTTACAAGGGCAGCCAGCATCAGATCAAGTCAACGAGATTTATCAAAACTTTAATTTATGCAGTTCGACTTTGAGCTACTCGGATATGCCAAAAGTGGCCATCTGTCTCCGTTTGTCATATTACTTTATACAGGGGCCGTCATTGTAAAGTACTATACAGGGCGTTTCCTAATTGCGTACTGATGTTAAAGGGGGTGTTTTTATGTCCTAAAGGTCTTAACTTTTGAGATACAGGATGGTAAAGTTTAAAAAGAAAACATTTTTTTTCATCCCAATTCTGATGCTATTGTAGATAACTGCATGAAATTTAATACACGTCTTCTATGCATTGAGGAGCATACGGATTTACCCAGGTTAATTACATATGCACGCCACTGGTAGAAATTTCAAAAATTGATAGTTAATAAAAAATGCCCTTTTATGCAGAAAAGGCGTGTATCAAATTTCACACAGTTATTTATCTATAATAGCATCAGAATTAGGATTTAAAAAAATATTTTTTTAAAACCCTATATCTCCAAAGTTAAGACTTTTAGGTTCATATTAAACTTTTTTCTTAAAAAGGTCCAAGAATCACCCCCCTTTAACATTAGCACGCAATTAGGAAACGCCCTGTATATTACTTCACAATGATGCCCCCTGTACAAAGTAATATGACAGACGGAGACAAACGGTCACTTTTGGCATACCCGAATAGCCCAAAGTCGAACTGCATAAGTTAAAATTTTGATAAATCTTGTTCACTGGAATCAGTGCTGGCTCCCGTACTATAACGACATTGATGTGTTAATTATGGAAAAACATGAGTTCTGTAGTTTTTCAAATATTAATTGCAATATTAGATATTTGAACAGTATTGAACGGATAATTAATTATTTTGAAGCAATTTATTGACAGCTACTTTATGAACAATTTTACAAAATATATGAAAAAAAACTAAGCCATTTTTGATGTTAACGGCTGTGATTCTAATGGTTCGATTCCTTCTAAATCGTTGTCTTCATCTGAAAATGATGAGGTTTCGTCGTCACTACTTGAAGATCCCAAAGTGATAACTAAAGCATCAATAACCGTTTCAATTCTACCATCTACTTTCAGTATTTATCTTCAATAGAATAAACATGTTTAACATACGATTTCCAATTTTCAGCCGATATTTAGTCAATCGCTTCTAATGTTATTTTATTTAAATCTTTAATTGAAAGTTCACCGGTGTTGCGTTCTCGAATATATTTTTTTACTCCTGCCCATGCAAGTTCAATAGGGTTGAGGTCGCACACGACCGAGGTTACGTAAAAGACCGTCAATTTTATACTTTCTTTCTCTAGGCTTGTTGGCTGATATTACTTCATATAATTGATATTTCCTCCATGTTGGATCACATACAAGATTGTTCGATTTAAGCCACGATATCATATGAGCTTTTGTAGAGTAGTTAGCTGGCACTTTATCTTCTACTTGAGAATGATAAGACGCATTATTCATTACCACGACTGATTTGGGAGGAATGTTAGGTAGAAGCTTCTCGAGCAACCACTTTTCAAAATTATCTCTATTCATCCGTCCATGATAGTCTCCAGTTGTTAGTACCGAGCGAAAAACTAAAGCAGCACCTGGAACAAATCCGGCTTCTGAACTAGCATGAACTATAATAAAGCGGCTACTAGAGCGGGTTCCCTGAACAACACCTGTAACACTTTCACTTTGCCATCATTTGTTCACTGTCATATCATTATCTACCCAGGTTTCGTCTAAATACACAATATTGCGTCCTTCTTGCCTATATTGCCTTGCAGTTGATAGATATTTCACCCGCCAGTGAAAAATATTTGGTCTCTCAATGAGCAATTTTCGTTTGTTTTGGCACTTGCGCCGAACAAAACCATTTGATCGTAAAAGCCGATTTAAGGTTTTATACCCGTACGGAAAATCTATTTTGTTCTTTACACTACGAAATAGGGGTTTGCAGGTCGGAACCTTCTTCAAGTTTACATAAAAATCCTCTATTGTTCGCCGAATTACTTGAAAATCACCATAGTCAATTTTATCTTTGTATGATAATCGGGGTCTTTTTTTACCAGGAGATTTTAAAGGTGAAATAGACCTTGAGCGATCACTATGTTCTCTTTGAATTGTTCTTACACTACTTTCCGAAACACCAGTGTAAAATGCAGTGCGTTCTGTTCGATTTTGAATTGGAATAGTCAAACTATTATTTTCAGCTTCTCTAGTATAGGCCTCTATAACGCTCTCAATAACTTCACGTGCACCGCTTCGAATTGTTTTTCCTCTTTTGCTCCCCATCGTTACTTCGAAATAATAATTCAAATTCAACGGAACGTATTTATATAGAAATGAAAACAAATGCTCGAAATGTATAGGCGCCACAGGAAATAGCTTGAACCTTCTAGCGGCAAGTGCATGGCGACTCTAGGCACATCCCAATTACAAGTGGGCCAGTGCGAAATTTACTAAATCCTCGATTAATTTTCCGTACCGCTTAGCTGGCGCACTTTATAGGTGAAGCGGCAAACTATTACAACAAATAAAATATCATAAAATGTATTTTCGTACACAAATTTTACTTTTCCGCTTGCTTAAGACCATGAATCTTTATGTTAAGGACCGCCCAGTTTTCTTTCGTGTCCCGCACTTTATTAACAATCTGATCACAAATACGGACAATACTAGATCAAAACTATAATTTGTGCGATAAAAAATAGATGTGTTAAGAGAGGGTGTCAATTTTTAACCTGACACCCGCCACTGATAAGTAGATAAATTTTCTATTCCCCATTCCCACATTCGACATTTTGTTTTGAATGAGGCACCATTGTTTTTGTATTAATGACGTCCGATCTATTTTATATTTTGTTGATAGAATATTCCGTTCTATATTTATCATGACCACGTTTTTTATTCACCTTTGATTTTTTTATGGTATTTATAGGATGCGTTTTTAAATAGTTAATTGTTACGTACTTGGATGGAGTTCTACGTATTTGATGAGATACAGTAATTTAATCAGTGCCTTTTATAACATGCCCGCGTTAGCGTCTCAGTTATATTTTTTTAGTGGTTTTTAACGCGAGAAACTCAAGGGTTGTTTAAGTGATTTAAAGTTGTACTGGTGTTTCAACGATTTTAGATATAGGACCTGCATTCGGTTGTATGCGTTTGATTGTGATTACTCAGTATGCACTAGTGTTTTAGGGACTCGAAATACAAAAAAAAATACAGCTATTGAAAGGTTTTCTTGTATTATCTTTTAAACCTATCAGAATTATATAGCCCTTTTAGTTTCCGAACGACGACAGGGCGATATTGAAAATATTTCAGTTTTAGGTACGCCTTGTATATCAGTTGTCTGACTTGTCAAAGAGTTACAAACGAATTATTTTAGATCCAGTGGCGTAGTCATTTTTTTTTAAATATTTCTCTTTTTGAATTGTTGACCTTTGCTTGCTTTTTTAAATAGGACACCCTGTGTATTTGTCAAGAAATTAATTTGTTCTTTTCACAAGCTTCGCCAAAATATATAACAGTAAGGATAATTTTATAACTTAAATAGGGAAATCCTGATTTTCATAATTTGCATTCAAAATTTTGCAGTAAGCCATGCAAAACAATGCTGCTTTTTATTGTTTACTTGGAAACGAGTGACGGTTCCCAAAATTTTGTTCTATGCCGTGTTTTATTTATATAAACTTAAGTGTTTTATTTTTAAATTTTGCTATTTTTTATATTTATTTAGTGTGTAAAAGTATATTTGTGATTGTGGCCAAAAACCAAACTTTCGACTATTTTGAGAAATACGATATGTTAGCTTGTTTTATATTAAGTAATGAAAATGTTGAAGAGGCATCTGGGATGTTTTTTAACAGGTAAATAGTTGGTTTTTAGGTATGTTTAAACAGTATTGCTTGTATCTACACAGCACAATTATGAAACACGACAAAGCAACAATATATCGATTCCTAATTTTTTTAACAAAGTATAAAATTTTGCAGTTATACGTTTAATAAACTGCCTAATAAAATTAAAACAACGGAACCTCAAAAGAAATTTAGAAAAAAGTTAAGGCGCTATCTTATTGACTACTGCTTTTATTCCGTTATGGAATATTTTGACAATTAGTTATATATTGTGTTTTTACCATAGTTCTTTTATCAAATGTATTCTAGTATGTATTTTGTATTTCTATATTTGGTAATTCTTGGCATTGTTTATATTTTGCAAAAATTAGTTCGCGAGACCGAGACTGAATCAGTCTCGATGCATCGAGTCCGAGACCTACTTAGACTCGGTATCGGTCTCGAAAGTCTCGGTAGTCTCGAAAACAAAATTTTAAAACTAATAATTGTTCGCCGAGATGTTATTTAGACAAAAGTACATGGAAGCGTACTTTCAAAACCCAGTGTTTTTCAAATCTTAAAAATTTAATTTAAAAAACCCAATGTCTGAATATTTCAGTAAAGTAGAAAAAATTTAGGTATATTTATATAAAAAATTATTCCAAAAATCTATAATTCGAAATGATGTTTCCAACAGATGGAATCACTAAATGAAGATCTACGGACAATATTAGGTGTATCAAAATAAATATCACATATCCCTTGTTCTTTGGACATCAACAGAAAGGCCACACATCACTAGAGTTACTTAAACAACTATCCACAGAACAATAATTATTTGATATTTCGAAAGATATAGAAATGGAATAAGATATATTAAACACAAAATAAGGACACACTGTATAATACTGCCGAACTCGTGCAAGCAACGTGTTGGACATTCTAGGGACAGAAGTTATAATTCACTAGGTAGAAAACGATCGATGACCAAGTAAAGCACAGTATTCTGTAAACTTTGCTATTTTGAACCAAACTTTTATTACTTTGATGCGTATTTACTTTCTTAACCAGGACCGCTCTTAGAAATCTGCACGTTGTGCTTGCACAAAGGCGGCTATGGTTCATAATACTACATGTGAATCAACTATTTTTGTACTTTGGTAAATTATCTAGTAAATTTTAAAAGTGGAGTAAATTTTAAAAGTAGATTTATTTATTAAACAAATATCTACTTCAGAGATCAATCTATAACCTTTTTTGAGAAAATGTACAAGGATAAATATTATATTGTGCCTGCTGAATCACCAATAATATCAAGTTCCTCAAGCGATGATAACTATGACATCGATTATAAATCACTATTTGAAAAAAAAAGTGATGCCAAAAATTGGAGAAAACAAATAATAGAATATTTGCAATTAAAACGCGCTCCAAAGGGTACAGATACTTTAGAATGGTGGAAAGCACACGATAAACAATTTCCAAATTTAGTCAAAATGGCAAAAGATCTTTTGCCTATATAGGCGACCTCTGTAGCAGTAGAGCGTTTATTTTCATAAGCAGGGTTAATTAATACAAAACTAAGAAGCATGTTAAATGAAACTTCAAACAAATGCTTATTATGTATTCATTCATGGTATAAAAGTAACTTGAAAAATAAAATTATAAAATATTAGTTTAAATTTTCTGTAATATTTTTAGGTTTATTATATAGGTTGAAATAAAATCTAAAAATATGCTTATAATGTATGTTTAGAAATTTAAATTTTTACTTTGTTGTTAGAACGGTTCGTTATTTTTTAAGCGTAATAGTTGAATTAGCTTTATTGATCATCTATTTAAAATCCTTGTCCGTATGTATATGTATTATTTTTATTATACACATATAGTTAAAAATTTTATATCGTCCATTATTTTCAAATAAAAACCAAATCAATACAAAAATATTGTTCTATAAAACACGTACCTTCTTTAATTAGCAAGCCATCGAACGCACACGCGCATTGTTCAAGACTATTGCAACTTGCAAGCAATAATTGCAGCATGTAAAACGGCCTTTAGTTCTGGCAAATTGCGACCACTTACCTTGCATTCGATTATTTTCTCAAAATTAAGTTCGTTTGCACTCTTTAGTTGTTTAATTTTTTGCGCTATTTTATTTCATCTAGATTCACAACTCAAACATAGACCACCTTGAAATAGGTTATTTTTGCAAAATTAAGTTCGTAAACACTTTTTAGTTGTATATTTTTTTTGCACTAGTCGCTACCAACAACACAACTCACACATGGATCATAAAGATGAAAAAAATATTTATTACAAAAAACAGTACATAAATCAATTTTCATCGATTAAAAACGTCCGAAACAATATCGAGTTAGAATATCGACCGCGCGACCTCTGAACAACCGGAGATCGGCTGATGACCCAAATCGTGATTTCATATTCCATTTGCTATCACGTTCGGCTGCCACTCGGTAGCTGTGAAATCTTCGGGTACTTTCGTCAAGCTTTAAGGTAATCAGGGCAATTCAGACTGCCCGGCCTACCTTAGTATAGCGTATTTTATTATGCCTAAGGAACGCAACGAGATGTAGCGTATTTAACTTTTCCCAAGGTTCGCGTTTTATTACAACTGGAACCCTATGGAAGAGCCGCTAAGGTCCCCAGACTTGTCTAATTTCTTAAAAATTATGCGAGGCTTCATACATCAAAATGGAAGTCAGTTTGAACAGTTCTTCGGACTTTCAAAGTTGATTCTTGCTGATAGGCTTATTGGATAATAATTATTGATTAATGTTTTTTGCTTTTGTTACATAAATCTAGATAGGTAGTTTTTTGTGCAAAGTTATCAATAGATATTGATAAATAGCCGAAATGAAATAATTTTCTTTATTTATTGTTAGCAGATAGATGCTGTTAATGCTTTTAAATAAATAAAAAGCAGCATTGTTTTGCATGGCTTATCTACTGTACAATATTAAAAACGAATTATGAAAATTAAGATTTTTGTTGTGATTTATTAAATAGACCCATACTGTTATATATTTTTAAGAAGCTTGTTAAAAACAAGTTAATTTCTTGACAAATATCAGGCTGAACAGAACTGACAGACGGATGGAATTGATAAAACAAAATCACTTCAATTTAACATTATCATTATTTTAAATATAAGTAACATTTGCTGCTTACATTATGTTAAATATAAATCCAATTAATACAAAAATCAAGCATTTGAAAACAAAAAGCGGCAAAAATCATTGTGTTGTTGAATAAAAATAAACGTTCTTGTGTTTATGTATTATTAGTCTGCAATAATTAAATTGACATTTTATTATGGCGCTACATTTAAAAAAAATGCGTATGGATTAGTATATTCACAATAATTTAATTAAACTTCCCTAAATATATGCAATTTGCTCTTTACTAATTTTTTTTTGTACAGGGTGTTCCAGCGAGGACTGAACAGGGACCTATTTTCGAGCTTCCTTGTATTTTGGAAAAATTCAAAATAGCCAATCGATGTATTTTTTCTTGTAGAATCCAAAAATGTCATCGACAAAATATTTGAACCAGAAACAAAAGAGTTACGCTATGCATCAGGTGTTTCTTAAATGGAATATATCGAATATACGATTTTTGGAAAGAGTGATTTTTTTTATGTCCGTTCTGATTAAAAGATTTGATTTTGCGATAGCTGTTTATATTACATTTTAATGTTTTACAAACTAAAATTTTAGCTTCACCTGTTTAAAATATACGATAAGTTGGTATAGGTGATCAAGGTAAAATGACGTTTGAATGCTTTGTCAATAAAAATTGACATTATTTTAATTATTGTCGAAGTCTTCACCTAAAAAATATATATTTGACTCTGATCGAAATGAAACACTCTTTGGACGAGAGACTACAGATTGTTATGCTATTTTACAAGTGCCAAGAAAATGCAAGAGAAGCAAGAAGATTTATTGCAAATTTTCATAGAAATATATCCATCAATACAATTCTAAGGATAAAAAAACCTATTTGAGGAAAATAAAACTTTACATGATAGAAAAAGAAATATACAAAGAAGAAGAAATCGAGACCAGGCCATTATAAATTATTCTCAAGTTAATCCAACCAAATCTATTTCGGATGCAGTTCGGGAAGTTCAGTACGGTAGCGGTGTAAGGCGCAGAAGAGTTACCCGAGAGACTGTTCACAGGGCTCTGAAAATTCATAAATTTAGGCCTTTTCGTATCCTTCCACTTCAGCACCTAACACCGGCACAAAAAGAACTTCGCTTCCAATTTGTTTCTCAAATGGTAATTCGGCAAGAAAACGAAGACCCTGATTTATTCAAAAATATTGTGTGGACCGACGAAGCTACTTTCACAACATCGGGAGTATTCAACAGACATAATAGTCACCACTGGGCCGTTAAAAATCCAAAAAAGTTCCAGACTATTAAATTTCAAGGGAGGAATTCTATTCATGTTTGGTGTGGGATAAAAAACAATAAAATTTTGGGACCAATATTTTTTAACGGGACTTTAAATGGGCACAGATATTATGAGTTTTTAGAAAACGAAATTGAAAATTTTTTCGACTTACCATTGGCAGAATATCAGAATTTAATTTGGCAACATGATGGGGCGCCTCCTCATGCCGTGCATGATGTGGTTCAATTTTTAAATCGGCGCCATAACGAATGGATAGGGCGAAATGGATCATATGCTTGGCCGCCCAATAGCCCCGACCTCTCAGTTTTGGATACATTTCTTTGGGGCCATTTGAAGAACGTCGTATACAGACAACGAAACGAAAATATTCAAGAGATCATGGGAAAAATTGTCGATGAAATAAACCGCCTTACCCAGGAAAATCATATTGTAACAGCAAGTTTAGAAAGGCTACAAAGGGGTTATCGATGTTGTTTCGAGAAAAACGGCGGTCACATTGAAAACTTATGTTATTAGTAGTTTTATTTTATTATTTAATAATTATTTTTTATTGAATTTCTTTTTCTATCATGTAAAGTTTTATTTTCCTCAAATAGGTTTTTTATCCTTAGCATTGTATTGATGGATATATTTCTATGAAAATTTGCAATAAATCTTCTTCTTGCTTCTCTTGCATTTTCTTGGCACTTGTAAAATAGCATAAAAATCTGTAGTCTTTCGTCCAAAGAGTATTTCATTTCGATCAGAGTCAAATATATATTTTTTAGGTGAAGACTTCGACAATAATTAAAATAATGTCAATTTTTATTGACAAAGCATTCAAACGTCATTTTACCTTGATCACCTATACCAACCTATCGTATATTTTAAACAGGTGAAGCTAAAATTTTAGTTTGTAAAACATTAAAATGTAATATAAACAGCTATCGCAAAATCAAATCTTTTAATCAGAACGGACATAAAAAAAATCACTCTTTCCAAAAATCGTATAAAAAACGATACATTCCATTTAAAAAACACCTGATGCATAGCGTAACTCTTTTGTTTCTGGTTCAAATATTTTTTCGATGACATTTTTGGATTCTACAAGAAAAAATACATCGATTGGCTATTTTGAATTTTTCCAAAATACAAGGAAGGTCGAAAATAGGTCCCTGTTCAGTCCTCGCTGGAACACCCTGTACAGTTTAAAACAAGTAATGATGTTTTAAACACCTTGAAAACTCTAGTTTTTAATTAAAATGTTTAAAACACTTGCTTTTAATCAAAATGTTAAAAACATAACAACCCTGTCAGTCGGTGAGTGTGTTGTCTGTTTCTGTACTCTGTATTTTAAAACTCTTTGGCTGATTGTTTATTGGATTTGAATGCAGATACTTTGTTTGAAACTGTAGGTCCTATATAAAAATCCTTCAGCTTGAGTGAAACACCCTTTTGCCACAGTGTTAGAAGAGGTTTAGGCTAAGGTTGGTATATGCTGTCGAAACAGTTGCTTGAAAGTGACTATAAAGCATTATTAAACATTTTTAACTAAACTATCAAAGTTTTATTTTCTTTTACTTACTGACATGTATCTTTTTAACTTCTTTCTTATGATCAAATTTTTTGACAAAATTGTTAACTTTTACTTTTCTGTTGTTATACAGGGTATCCAAAAATTAATTTAATATTATTTGAACACATGTAATATCAGACATTTGTTATCTATAAGCGAATTTCAGCGCCATGCTTTGAACCTTGCATGTCATAACGTTTGCACATTTTTTTTTTGAGCGAAAACATTCGCTAATCATTTCGCCAGGGTTATTACATATACTTTTTATTTTCCTAGTTAGAGAATAACTGGCAGTATTGACGGTCGCGAGACTTAGACTTTTGTTAAATATTTGAACAAAATTTAAAATAAAATTTTATGTGTTTATAAAATACATGTACATAAGTATTATATGAGTTGTTTGTTTAAAGGTGATAAACAATGTAGTATTTATTAAACTCGTTCTGTCGGACTTGCATTGTCTTTATTATTTCGGTTTCACAACGTTTCGAATGGTAACCATCTCCAATTGTTTTCAAATGTTAATTAAATACTAACTTTCTCAGGGTCTTCTTCGGTAAAATATGTCAGCCAACGGCTATTTCGTCTTTTCTTTTTTGGGGAAACTGTCGACTTGAGGTTATAGGTTAAGTATCATAAGAAAGAAATTAAATTATATAACTCTAAAGCATATTCTACTCGTGTACGGTGATGCCTGAAGTCTCTGCCCCCCCCCCCACGGTTACCTGAACCGTGAAGTTTTAGGCCCGTTTGACGGCTTCTGTACGTTTCGAATATTGACGCTAGGCTTACTGAATATACCTTGATTTCTTTTTATAAATTACTGCATCTGTAAACTTTCGTTTTCGCCAGTGCTGCGCCCTATGCAAAATTTTAGCCTCCGACTATTGCATCCGATGTTGGTTTGTTCAAACGACTTGTTCTGCTATGCCCGATTTTGACGTCTCTCCCTTTTGAGTATTAAGAGAGCGTTTTGTCTCTCCGATGTATTCGCTTTGAAAAATCCACTAAAAATGTTGATACTTGTTTCATTTTTCTAGCAGTTTATTTTGTCAACGTGCTTTGGCGTAATATAAAAATACCACCCGGTATAGTAAAATGAACAAATTAAGAATTCAACATCTTGTTAATTGATAACATAAATTGTCGTTATTTTTCCTAGCAGTTTCTGTAAATAAATTATATTGAATGTTATGCTGTAGCTATTAATGGCAAATGTTAAATTAATCAAGTGTTGTTTGAAATAAAAGTCCATAGTTAATAATCTAAAGTGATGTCATGCATACAAATTAATGATGCGATTTTCATACTTAACCTAAGATCGGAATCCCCATATGGGTCAAAAAAATTGACCCCACAATAATAGTTGCCAGACATATTATATATTTGTGCAGATAATATTTAAATGTTGAAATAATAATTTTTATTTGACACTTCGTGTTTTTAAATTTATTTTATAACGATATCTTCTCTATTTATTTCACTTCATGCCAAAAGATCTAAATAGATATGACGTCAAGTGTAAAAATAAAGGATAGCATAAGACATTTTTAACACAATATTAAGATTGGATTAACTAACAGAAAACAATTATTGCAAAATTGAAAAGTAATTTCTAACATTATAATAAGTTTCTTTCAAGAAGATAAGTGTTGGTACTTTTTCTTAAATTTTTTATAATTACACTGGCCGACAAAAAAAGATTTTTTTTGTTGTAACACAGATCAGAATAGCATAATCTAATAGAATGGACCTATCCAAATACGAGAATGACAAATTGTAGCACGTAGGGTTTTCTTGTTAGAGTTGTAGAACCATATCGAATGTTACGATACTTAATATCTTCAGAAAAAATGATTTCAGAAAATTCTTAACCCTGTTTATTGACTATGTTTACAGTTTTCGCCTATTAAACATACCATTCATCTAAGAGAAAAGCAAACGAGAAAAATATTAACTTAAAACACTAATTAAACTTTATTTTTTCCGTTTATGATGTGTCCTATCTTCTTTCTTCAAAAACCAACGCTAGTCACCCATCATGGCTGGATCCCATCGTCCGTGGTACCGAATTTCCATTGTTCTGATATCTTGGTGAAACCTTTCACCCTGCTCGTCACTAACAGCTCCCAAATTTTTAGGAAAAAATGACAGATGGGAATAGAGGAAACGAATTTTTAATGACATTCTGGCACCAAGCGCTTTATAGGCATCTAAGAGTTCACTAACTAATTGTTCATAATTTTCATCCATATTGTTGCCTAAAAATCCTCTTACTACATTGACAAATGAATTCCATGCTCTGAGTTCCTGCCTAGTAAGCTTTTCCGTAGAATTGACATCAGGGAAGTGACGATTGTAATTGCGTACCAGTCGATCGACAAATGCGCTAAGCACATAATTTGTACGATGGTATCCCTCAAAAAAGAGTTGAGATTGCCTTATTCTCCTAATAGGAACCAGAAATGCGACCGACTCAAGCAACATCGGACAGTCAATATCTCCACTGAGCAGTTTGTGAAGAAAAACTAGAAGTGCCTTCTTTCTTCGAAACTCAAGTGTTTGAAGGCCACCCAGAAGAGCTCTGGTATTATATGATAAACCCTGGTACGGAAAATTAAACTTATACAAAAGGTATTTGGCAAATCTATTTTGGACTTTTTCGATTTTATCAATGTGGCACTGATACGATGGACTCCAAACTGTAGAACAATACTCCAAAACGCTGCGAACAAGTGAGTTATAAAGACATCCAATTGCTTTAGTATCTGTGACATGTTTTGTTTGCCGCTTTATAAAGCCCAACAGCCTGACACCCTTCAGTACAATACTATCAATGTGCAGACCAAAAGTTAAATTCCCATCAAAAATAAAACAACTTCAAGACTAACGTTATCTATGAAAACGGAGCACTTTACATTTAGAAACATTAAGAAGAAGATGGTTAATGTTGCACCATTTGATAAGCTTTTCCAAGTCCGATTGCAGTGGATTTGATTCAGAGGAAACTGGTAAAAAGAAATTTTAATTCGTCAGCGTATAAGAGACACTTAGACACTTTAAAGCATGATACTATATCATTTATAAATAGTAGAAAGAGAATTGGACCAATATGAGAGCCCTGTGGGACACCAGATGTCACAACAACCTCTCTAGAAATTGAACCAACTCGCTGACGGCGTTTGAATAAGTACGATTTTATCCATTGCAGATAGGTTCCAGAAAAACCAATTCGCTGCAATTTGAATAACAGAAGCTGATGGCAAACCCTGTCAAAAGCCTTCGATATGTCAGTATATATAACATCGATCTGTTGACCAGCCTCAACCGATGTTGTTAAGTAATTCTGGAAAATTGCAAGATTTGTAGTTGTTGAGCGACCACTATAAAAACCGTGTTGCATACCAGTGATGTAGTGCTTCAGAGACTCAAAGATATGATCCGTGATAATTGCCTCAAACAGCTTTGGTATATGCGAAAGCAAGGAAATACCTCTGTAGTTTTTAATATCGCTCTTATCCCCAGATTTAAAGATCGGCATGAGAGTGGAAAACTTCCAAATTTCGGGAAAGGAACCCAGATTAAAAGATTTCTGAAAAATTTTACAAAGGGGCCGAGACAACGACTCGCAGCAACGTTCCAATAAAATAGTGGGAACCCCATCTGGACCAGCCTTTTTAGAAAGATCAAGGGTTTTTATTTTATTGCAGATTTCCGCCTCTGTAATACAATAGATTGATTAGTAACTTTCCCGAACAGCTTACAGGGCCAATCTTGCTAAAATCTAAACTACGGTGATGTGAATAGCAAGACTCAAAGTGCGTGGCGAAGGCATTAGCGATGTTATTCGAACCAGTATTTCCTCTCCGTCATAATTCATGACACTGGGCAGCCCAGAGTCTCTTCTCTTTAAATCCATCACCACCTTTATTCAAAGCCTTCATAAAGTGATTCATCAGCCCTAGTTTAATGTGAAGAGGAGGCAAAAAGACATTTTTGGGACCAACAAGAGGTATAAATTTAACATTTTGAGATCCCGGTTGAAATTCGCTTCTTTCTGATCAAATTTTTCTTACATAATGCTGATTTATTGCACGACTGTCCCATAAACAAAGAAAACAGCAATATTTTGTAAATCCCCCTGAAGTCCCACTAAAATCGCTATAACTTTTAAGTCCCCATATATCTGCCATTTATACCTATTGTAGTTTATTTTATCCAAAATCATGCGTATATTTTCATAATTTTCTTTCATTGCAACTGAACGGGCAACTGGTATAGAGGGTTTTAAATTTCCATTATGCAATAACACAGCTTTTAAGCTATATTTAGATGAGTCTATGAATAAGCGCCACTCACGGAGAGAATGTTCAATATCAAATTCCTGCATTAAACTGTCTATATCACTACACGCGCCCAACGAATTTTCCATACTGTAGAATTCAGAAAACATTTCTTTTTCTGAAATTCGTAATTTTTGTTTCTTTTGCCAATAGGTTCCATTCTTTAAGACGGGAACCCAGAAGTTCAGACTGTTGCTTGGATAACCCCAAATCACGTACTAAATCATTTAATTCACTTTAAACAATCAAATGTGGCTTGCCGGAACTGGGACCTGTGGTAAAAGTGGGATCGGTGCACTGTTCTTCTGAGCTGCCTAATGATGCGTTATCTCCAGTATCTCCCAAATCAATAGCTTGCCAATTTAAACGCCCAATCGGCACTGGCAAATTTGCATTATGAGGAACCGGTCGTATTCTCTTTCCCTTCATCCACCGCACCAGTGATACATTAAAACTAACACAGCACACATGGGGAGCCCACCGCTTATCTTGATCTCCAATTTACACACCAAAATATTTAAAGTAGGCATTTTTTTTATTTTCGGAAAATGGCCTGGCTTGTGATTTCACCAGAAATTCTCCACAAATATATATGTCAAGAGAAATATTGCAACTTCGGCGCGTTTGATTCGACATTTTCGTCTTTACATACACTTGCTTATCGATACACAGAGAACCACTCAATTCGAAACTCAACAGAAGAGTGATGTTTAACGTTTATTTTATATCTAATGTTGTAAACAACCCAGTCTAGGTAATTTTTTCGTTGTAATTGTTTACCTGCCAATATAAAAGGTTCTAATTAGGCTATTAAAAAATGTCACGTATTAGGGGTTTCCGAATGTTTTTTTTATTATGGGGAGGGTATTTTCATTGTGAAAATAATGAGCTGGCCTGTGTTAGAAAAATGTTGTCGGCCAGTGTTATATATTATTTCTCTTAGGCTTGCTGGTAGTTGGTTGGTGGATCTAGATGTAATCCTAGAAATTTAAAATTTTCAATCTTATTTACATTTTTGCGGTTTAATGACAAATTTGGAACCCGAGGCATATCTTTTCTTATACAAAATGCCATAAAGCAGGTTTTGGATTCGTTGACAATAAGGCAATTTTTCTCATACCATAAAGCAGATTTTTCCAAAATTATATTGGCATTATTTTCCAATTGCTCGAAATTATTATCAGAAATTGCTATAGTGCAGTCATGTGCATAGAGAATTATTCTATTTTTTTGATAGTGACAGAGGCAAGAAATTTTCCAGATCATTTATAAAAAGCGTAAATAGTACACCACAGTTTATATTATGTCCAGTAGAGATAGCATCCCCAGTCTTAACCTTTATCTTTCATTCATCTAAATGAGACACTAACCATTTGTTGATATCTCCGCTTATCCCCAATGAATAAAATTTCTTCTGTAAAAAGGAGCTAGTTAAGCAGTTAAAAACTCGAGTTAAGCCAAAGAATGTGGCAAGAACGTAGTTTGATGTGTCCAAGCCCTCATAAACAAAATTTGAAGATCTGTAATTCCCAAGCGACGTAACTTGCATTAGTTTTTGGTTATCTATCTCGTGACACCAATTTTTTCTTTGACTTCAAACGTCCTGTCAAACCTGAAATTGGTGTGGGGAAATGGTTAATTAAAAACTAAGATAGGAAAGTTAAACCCATTTCGTTGCAAGTTGGGTCATTTTGTTCTGATGTTACATGGCTTGCTCGGTGGATTTGGAAAATTATTTAGTAACGCCGCAATCTGGTAAGTAAGTTGGGTTCATCCATGGTTTCTGGGTCACCAGTGAACTCAGAGAAAGAAGTGTTAATATTGTTGGCTAAATTATTTAAATCGATTTTTTACTTTTGAAAGGCTTTATTAATTCCAAGAAGATACAAAAAAAATCTTATGCTAGGAATTAAAGCTACAGAAAAAAAATACACTATACATTATCAGAAAATAACACCTTATAAACTAATTTATCTTGTGATTACACCATATTTTGCCTGAGGAAAAAAAACACTATATTCTTTTCCTGAATTGGGAAAAAATATGAAAGTGATTGTAAAAAAATACATAATACATTTTCATACAAGCATTGTTGTCAGATTTCAAGAGTGGACATAATATAAACATTTAATAAGTAGAACTTGTGTTTTATTCCAGGGTGGTTAGTGTCCTTAAAAACTTACATTTTAAGTTTCTTCCTTTGGTTTTTCTTGTTATTTCATACAATATATGCTTATCCTTTTTGTTGAATGTTGATAATTCTATATTTAAAATGATTTATAAAAATTTTTTGTTCAACATATTTAATTTAAAAAAAAAAACCCTTTTCTACAAACTTAATTAATTTTTTTACATATATTTTTTATCCAAAGTACATATTAACCTAAGTCTAAGATATATTTTTTTAATTTAGTTTTAAATAGGGATGTACTATTTGTATTTCTAAGTGTATTTGGAAGTGTATTAAATAATTTCAGACCATTGTGATATATTGATTTTAAACCTGCATTTGTGAAGAATCTTGGAAGATGCAAATGTTCACACTGCCTGGTATAGTGCGTGTGTCTCTGCTCATTTTTTTGAAACTCAATAACAGATCGCTTATTTCCATGAATTATATAATATATATAAAGTATTATTTTAAATTTATATATCCCTGAAATATCCATTAGTCTATTAGGCTTATACAGCAAATGGGTGGAAAAGAGTAAGGGAAGTTTAAAAACATTTTTGACTGACTTGTTCTGTAAGACCCTTAATGGGTTCAACACGACACAACTAGCTGTAGCCCACACTGATACCAAGTAGTGCAAATGACTATATATATGGGAAAAGTACAGTTGTTTACGAATTGTTAGACTTAACAGGTAACCAAGGCGATATAACAACCCAACAACTGATGCTACCTTTGATCTGATACGTCGCACATGCCTCTCACAAGAGAGCCCCTCATCAATTAACAACCCAAGGTACTTTATAACATTTTTATATTGAAGATCATAATCTCCAAACTTAATTGATTGGTCATTATAGGAGACACCTCTTCCAACAAACATGTACGATGATTTGTCTATATTTAAAGTTAGTTTGTGGGAAGACAACCAGGTTGCTATTATCTCTAAATCACGTTTTATAAGTATTTTGATGTCATTTTTATTGTTGCCGCTATACATGAGTGTTGTGTCATCTGCATACAATTTAATTTTACCATGTAATTTTAAACTGAATATTGAATTTATGTAAATTAGAAACAGTGTTGGTCCTATAATTGAGCCTTGAGGCACACCACAATGAATCAGGTCTTGTTGACTTAGTGCGTTATTCACCGAAACAGACTGTTTCCTATTTTTGAGGTAATTAACAAACCATACATGTGGGGTGCCCCTTATGCCCATATTCCCTAGTTTTCTTAACAATATTGAGTGGTCAACCGTATCGAATGCCTTTCGCAGGTCCAGCGACACAAGAGCGCATATGCATCCCTGATCAATTTTTACTTGTAACTCTGAAATGAGATCAATAACAGCTATCTCTGTGTCACTGAACTTACGAAAGCCATATTGGCCAACTCCAAGGAAATTGATCCTTTTTAGGTATGACTGTAACCTAACATTTACACAATTCTCAATAATCTTGGACAGAACAGGAAGAACTGACACCGGCCGATAATTTCCTCCTTTAAATAAAGGATGCACTTTAGCCACTTTTATTTTGTCTGGTACATCTCCACTTTGAAAGGAGAGGTTGATTAATTTACTTATGATTGGAGCACATTGTACCTTCATACACTTCACATTTCTGACACTGATGCCGTCTAAACCACTAGCTTTGTGAGTCTCCATATCACTAATAACCCGCTCTACTTCTTGGGGAGTTGTTGGCAAAAAGAAGAAAGACCCCTGCTGTTTTCCCGCAGGATCATTCAATGGAATATTGGGTATTTTCTGAGACAGCTCAGTGCCCACACTGGTAAAATAGTCATTGAAAGCTTGAGCTATCTGTCTTGAATGTGTCAGCTCTGCTCCATCCACATCTAAAGTATGAACAAAGTTGTCATTATTCCCTTTATTGTACATAACCTCATTAGCTAGCTTCCATGTTTTTCTTTCATTTCCTATTACTTGACCAAATCTATTGCTGTAATACAACTTTTTAGCTTTTTTAATACACTTCACCACTTTTTTGCTGTATTCTTTGTGTTTATTACTATAAAAGTTATTATTAATATCCCTTTTATGTTTTTTGTAATAAAGGTCCCTTCTTTTAATTAATGTTAGTATTTCTTCATTAATCCATTCCTTACCTTTTATTTCCTGGACAGGTTTTACCACTACTGATCAGAATCGGTGAAGACAGATTCCAAATCATTGTATAACTGAGAAACATCTCTACTACGATTAGATTAGTTTTTCTTAAAGGTACGGTTTCATGCAATTGTACGTGATGATGGTAAGAAATCCCAACTGAAACGTCGGTTTTAACGGCGTTTTGGGTATGTTTATTTACTTTTCTTGTAGTTTTATTTTTATTGATTTGAAAAACTATCATTAAATTGAATTAAGTCTTGGACCTCTAAGGTACCACTGTCAACATGGTACTCTGATTAAAAGTATTGTACGCTGTGCTACGATCAGTATTCACAAGCGAAGTTTAGCTAAATGATTTATAGCAAAAGTTATCTTTTAAATTTGAATTAAGTTCTAATGAACTATCATTAAATATTTGACGCTGAGGACAGCGACGTCGGCTGACCAGCACGTTAGGCAAATCAAAAGTGTCATTTTCACCATGTAACGACACCAAATTGGCCCTACGTGAACTATTGCAATTTATTAAAGATTCCTCCCTGCGGGAGTAGGTATTAGGTATTTCGAGCAAACTATTTTGTTTTTTTTTTTTAGGTTTCTCACTCTCATTTAGGTTATTATTATTATTAGTATTCTTATAACTAAGGTTATTACAACTAGTTAAACTATTTTCATGCTAAGTTATTGTTAAAGGTACGGGGTTATTATCAAGGTATTTATTTAATGTGGCCAACCCCGAAGTATTACACTGGCCGACAAGATTTTTCTAACACAATATACCCTCCCAATAATAAAAAAAGTATTCAGAAAGCTCTAATACGTACCATTTTTTAATAGCCTAATTAGAACCTTTTATATTGGCAGGTAAACAATTTTATTGTGGGGCGGCTAAAATGGATCCATTATACAACGGGAAAATTACCTAGACTGGGTTGTTTACAATATTAGACATAAAATAAACGTTAAACATCACTCTTCTGTTGAGTTTCGAATTGAGTGGTTCTCTGTGTATCGATAAGGATGTGTATGTGAAGACGAGAATGTCGAGTCAAACGCGCCGAAGTTGCAAAATTTCTCTTGACATATATATTTGTGGAGAATTTCTGGTGAAATCACAAGCCAGGCCATTTTCCGAAAATGTAAAAAAGGCCTGCTTTAAATATTTTGGTGTGTTAATTGGAGATCAAGATAAGCGGTGGGCTCCCCATGTGTGCTGTGTTAGTTGTAGTGTATCATTGGTGCAATGGATGAAGGGAAAGAGAAAAAGTATGCCTTTTGCAATGGTATGGTGAGAACCTACCAAACATTCTGACGATTGTTATTTTTGCCTGACAAAGACTGAAGGTTATTCCAAAAAGGGAAAGCACAATATAGAATATCCAAATTTGCAATCTGCCATACGAATGTTCCTCATAATGCTATGGCGTAAAGTCTCTATGAACTTACCAATACGTGCGAACGGCAGCCAGTCATCTTTTCGGAGAGCTGTAGGTTGCAGGTTCTCGGGTACACCTTTCGAAATTAAAATGGGCGCCACCTAATTGACTGTGACTCAATTAGGAAGAAATCTATATTGATATTTAAATGCAGACAAAATAAAGATTTGGAGGGCTTTTCAATAAAATACTATATAAAGTGCAGACTGTCAAATTTTAATGATCACCTTGATCTTTTGTTTTTTTTTTAAAAAAAGTTGTTTTATAAAATAATGTTTGACATGTGAAGCTTACATTCAAAAATTCAATTAACATGAAGATATAAAAAAATAAATCAAGAAAATGTAAAATATATCAAATTTATGAAATGTGATAGAACGTTATTACCATTATATCATCAACCTATCAACATCTGGCGAAATGTCATGTCGCAAATATGAACATATGAAAATTAAATTAAATAGCGCACAGGGAATCAAAAATTCATGAATTTTCTCTTACACTGCCGCAAGGAAAAAAGTTATAAAAATATAAAGTGTTTCGCCAAGGCTGTTTTACAAAAAATAGGTTACTTACTTCCTTTCTGCTACCTTATATAAAATTCATAAACATAAAAACTAAGAATTAATTCCTTATACTCTTACAGGAAGGAACTCCAAAACCATTGTAGAACTCTTGGTTTATGTACCCCAAAAATTACACCATAAACTTGAATTCTTAACCTGAAACCCTACAAACAATTGTTTGTCTTAAAATAAAATCGACATGGAATGTGCAAAAACAAGTTATTTACAACACAACTATTCAAAGACATTGCCTTACCTCTAGTCATCTAGAGGGCTCCTTCGACGTCAACGGTCACCAATAAAGGGAATTTCCAGACATCTAGAAAGGCTTTTCGAGGATCGACAGCCAAAAACAAAATTCAGGACGCCATTCACGTGGTTGATCAAATGTGGAACCAAACAAAATGGGACCAAAATTTATGGCCAGATGATGTCCATAAATAGGCCTTAGACTATCAACAGCACTGCACTTTAAAATAATTATTTATGGCATACTCTCAGTACTTAAAAAATTGGTCCATTAAGGCACTTTTATAAAGCCGGACACATGTTGCACCTCTAAGGAGAGCCAATCGAAAGGGACGAGAAAATCAGTTCCAGAAAATTCAAAGAAGTTTGACATTCCCCTCCATCATTCTTCCTCACTTCAGACTTATGCCAACCTAATGCCATAAAATAAAATAATATTTACAGTGGAGTTCACTGCTGGCGCCACTAGTAGAAGGGAGTAAGAACCCGATAACATTCGGTGTACCCGAATACAGCTGGCGAATTGCTCCTGAGCAGAACCAAAATTATGACTTAAATGAAAAATCAGACACTGTCAAAGCTGGCTGGATGCCGAAAAATAAGAAACTAATGAAACCATAGTGACAGAAGAGAAAGGCAGGCAAATTCCGAATATTTATAAACAAAGCAAAAACAAATTTCTTTTGTCTTAATTTAGAGAAGTTGAAAATACTTTACAAAATGTAATCCAATGAATTATGAATAAAACATATTGAGGTATGTAAAATGTAATTTACATAAAAGTCTTGATATTTTAAAGGTTATATTTAACTGCAAAGTTATAATGTTCAATTTTGTTTCAGATTACTAATGGGCTTAAAATAATGAAAAACCATAAGCAAAATGTCTGTTTAACATTCCATACCAAGCAAACATAAAGAAAGGCAGCTTGGAGAGATGAAAACAAAAAGTTATGTCAACTGAAACTTTCTAATAGTTCGAGTGTTCTCAAAGTCTTAAATTGATATTTACAAGAAAGAAGAGAGTAAATATGTTTATCATAATTCATGTGAGTGAAATGGACTGAAAGAAGAAACCAAAAAAACAGAATATTTTATTGTAAATGAAAAAATTGTTATTTTCATTAATAAAGAAGGCCGGTATCTTATGAACTAAAACTGATTATAGATTCAAACTATGTCACTTTCAATAGTAACACCCTATTAATAAAGATTTTATTAACTTTCTTTTATAAAGTGTATGATATGTAAATTTGGAAAAATCCAACTCGTAGAGTTATACGACAGGATGGTGTTAGAACACCGTGTAAAAATCAGTAACTATATAACTAGCCAAATTTAGTAATTGCCTCACTGTTACTATAAACTAAATAATTATACATAAATTTGAAAATGTTATACTACCCCCCTCCGAAAAAAAATAGACTATCTC
The DNA here is from genome assembly GCA_030620095.1 of Kuschelorhynchus macadamiae. Taxonomy (NCBI): domain Eukaryota; kingdom Metazoa; phylum Arthropoda; class Insecta; order Coleoptera; family Curculionidae; genus Kuschelorhynchus; species Kuschelorhynchus macadamiae. Next base: position 152,778 of record JAUTXW010000028.1, read on the forward strand.
GATAGGCTATTTAAACAGAGCTTAAAGTCTGTGCACTAAAAATAAAAAATAACTCTTATGATCCTATTAAAATCAAATGATCATAAATTATACTAAATATCAGTAATTTTTGGATAAAAGGTCTTCTGAGATAATTTTTGGTTTGATAGCTTCGTGTATCACTCGCCTTAGTAAAAGGAGTCAAAATCAGTAAGGACACAATCAGTATAAGTCATAATAGGTAAATGTCACTATAAGTATAAATCGATACCAAACAACTCAGAAGCCAAAAATCACAGTTTACATTCAAATGTAATTAATGTCAGACTGACACAATTGTCTCACAGGGACAAATGAGGATATCCTAGACACTTAATAGTCAGGTTATCGACAAAAATAGGTTTCGACTCTCGAGTTACATAATCCAATAAAAGTAATTCAAGCCAAGAGTCATTCTGAACTCCAATATGTTTTATATAAAACATAAACACAAATTTGTTTGGGACAGGCAATCCTAAAACAAACTTATTATACTATCCTAAACCAAATCTTATGCCATTGCTCTCTAAACAAATGACACTAAAATTCGAGCTACGACTCAATAATACAAAATAGCTTTCCTATATTAGGATAGTTTAGGCAAAATGTAACTGAAAATAATATACAGAGGTACTGTATCGATATAAGAAAGGAGCTCGCAATCTATGCAACTTAGCACCTTCCCAAATTTCACTTGGGCATTTATCAAAATACAACCCAAAAGCAAAACAAGAGAAATGAATAAATCAGTTACTGACATTATCGTACAGTAATATATACAACTCTATAATATTGTATACCGGTATACCTTTATCAAAACAATATAAGTCAATATCATGAAAATATGGAAGTGTTGATCAGACACTTACATACAATGTTTCTCAAACTCTAATGTTGAAAATGCATTGTGCCAAATTCTCAAAAAAACTCAAAACATTATATAGTGCATAGGCCATTAGCAACCATATATACTTCAATACTCGACAAACTCAAAAATGGACGAATCCAAAATATGCTTTCACAGCTCTAAATAAATTTGTCAAAAAAAAATACTAAGAGATTCAAAAACAAAATTATTGAGACATAAGGAAAAGCTCTACAAATCTAATGAACAATTAAGGTCCTTAATCTCAATAAAATAAATACTTAATCAGAATTGTCAGAAACAGAACTAGATGAATCTATGTCTACCCCGGTATAAACTTTAAGATCTTTAATATGCCATTTTCCGGCTTTTGAACCATCTATATTTTTTAATTCATAAACTAACTTTGAAATCTTTTTATGTACTACACAAAGAATATATTTTGGAGCTAACTTTGCACTAAACTGATCAGCTGCACTTGACAATATTTTGTTTCTATGCCACACATAATCTCCAACATTAAAAGAAAAATCCCTCTTTCTAAGATTGTATGCTTTAGAGTTACGCTCATGAGCTAAATAAATTCTCTTCCTAACATCAATAAAAATATCTCTGAGATTCTGAAGGTTCGAAGCATAAGTATCCCTGTCACCAGGAGTTATTACAAAATCTTTACGTTGTTCGTTATGATCTGAATAAAATTTGCCTGATAATGGTGGGTGTCTACCAAAAACAAGAAAAGCTGGTGTAAACTGAGTAACTTCATGCTTAGAAGTGTTAATGGCTTGTTGAATTTTTGGTAACTCTATGTCCCACTGATTATGTTCAGTAACATAACTCCTAATGGCAGTACCTACTGTTCTATTATTCCTTTCAACAAAATTACACTGAGCTGAATAAAGAGCATTATACCAAATTTTAATTTCATACTTCTTACAGAGACTTTTAAAAGTTTTTGAAATAAACTGAGAACCATTGTCACATATAATAATTTGTGGACATCCAAAAACTAATAAAATTTGATTTTCTAAAATGTTTTCTATTTGATGAGATTTAGAGGTTCGCAATGGATATAAAAGAGTGTATTTAGAAAACCAATCTTCTACTACTAGTAGCCATTTATGTCCTTTCTTTGATCTAGGAAAGGGACCCATAAGATCAATAGCTATGCATTCGAAAGGAAGATTAACCTCTTTCTGTCTACCCATTAGACCCATGCGAGCAGTATTTGGAGCCTTTTGTGATCCACAAACTAAACAGGATTTTACAAATTTTAAAACATGACGCCGCATTTGAGGCCAAAAATAAAATTCCTGAATCCGATTTAGGGTTTTGTAAAAGCCAAAATGTCCTGAAGTTGGTGGAGAGTGACAATGCTCAATGACTTCATTCACTTGAGGTGATGGAACTACCATTTTCCATTCTGGAAGATTAGAATTCATTGGCATAGTATCTGGTACAAATTTAAAGATAAAATCATCTTCAACCTTCCACTGTGGATAGTTTTCAGGTGTCTGAAGAATTTTCTCTCGAAGGTTATTATACCAGGGATCAATACGATCAGTATCAACACTAAAAGGGTTCAAAACAGAAATACATGGCAAACTATTAACTTCATTATCTTCCATATTAGAATGGATACGAGAAAGGGCATCTGGTATAACATTATCCACACCTTTCCTATGGACAAGATCAAAATTATGTTGTCTGAGTCTAACTGACCAACGGGCTAACTTTCCTGTGGGATTCTTGAGGTTGTTAAGCCAAAGTAGAGAATAACAGTCAGTAATGACTTTAAATTTAGGTGCTCCCTCAATCCACATTCTAAATTTCTCTATACAAAATATTACAGCAAGACATTCTCTTTCTACAACTGAATAATTTCTCTCTGCCCTGGAAAGTGATCTACTAGCATAAGCTATGACATGTTCTTCGCCATCAATTTCTTGAGTAAGACATCCTCCTAAACCAGTATTACTAGCATCAGACTGAATAACAAAAGGTTGTGAAAAATCTGGTTGGGTCAAGATTGGAGCTGAAATCAATAACTTTTTGATCTTTATAAAAGAAGTTTCGGCAGCATCTGTCCAAGTAATAGGCTGGGATTTCCTACGTCCCTTTAACAAATCATTAATTGGGGATACTAAAGTAGAAAAATCCTTTATGAAACGCCTGTACCAGGAACATAGGCCAATAAATCTCTTGACCTCTGTGGCAGTCTTTGGACGAGGATAATTTACCATTGCTGACACCTTCTCGGGATCAGTACGCAAGCTGTTAGATCCTACTATATAACCCAAAAACTTAAGAGAAGTTTTGAAGAACTCACACTTTTCCAAATTAACAGTAAGGTTAGCTTCTTTTAATTTATCCCTAATCTCTGCTAAAAGCTTTGTATGATGTTCAAAATCAGGACTACAAACCAAAATATCATCCAAATAGGTAAAGACAAAAGGTTCAAATTGAGGACCAAATATTGCATCAACTAAGCGTTGTTGCATCTGTGCAGCATTACACAGTCCGAAGGGCACAACACAAAATCTAAAAGAACCACGTCCTACGATATTGAATGAAGTTTTGTCCTTTGACTCATCATCTAGAGGTATTTGCCAAAAAGCTTTGCGAAGATCTATTGAAGAAATGTATTTGGCATTACGCAGGGAATTTAAAATTCTATCTATACTAGGAAGACAATAACTATCAAAACGAGTTAGTTCATTGACGCCACGTAGGTCTACACAAAATCTATATTCACCATTAGATTTTTTAACTAGAAGAACTGGAGATGACCAAGGACTGTGTGAAGGTTCTATCACACCTAACTTTAACATCTCATCTATTTCTTTATTTAAAATTTGTGACATATATGGTGACATAGGATAAGGTTTTTTATGAAATGGTTTAGCATCACCTGTATCAATAGTTAAAGTTAGTTTATTTGTTCTACCAAGACGTTCTTCGCTATTAATTTCACCAAAAGAAGAAATCACTTTTTCGGCTTGAGACCTTTCTAAACTAGTGAGACTATCTAAAGTGCATAATGGGTTAAAATCACAACTTGGAAAATTATCAGTAGTTTTAATCTCAGAAACTAGATTACTTTTAATTTGCCATGAATTATTTCTAAAATCAACAGAAATTTTAAACTGATTTGCAAAGTCGCATCCAAAAATAAAATTATGGGGTAGTGAAGGAACTACAAGAGCTGTAATGACCTGACAAATGTTACCAACCACAATTGGTAGATCAACTAAGCCCTTAACAACTTGTTGTGTTCCATCAGCAGTACTAATATTTTTTACATTTGTGGGGTAGACCTTTAAATTAAAATTTTCCAACATGTCTAAGCCTTTTAGACCTACAACTGAGGCTGTGGCACCTGAATCAAGTAAAACGGTAATATCTTGATCAAATAACTTAACAGAAATGTAAGGGCGGTTATCTAAAGGTTTTTTTATAAAAAGTGGAGACAATTCATTTTTAGGATAAGTTTTATAAAAATCTGAAACAAATTTGAGCCACTTCTTCCACTGAGTACTATTACGAGAAAATTGTATACAAAGTGAGGACTTTTTATCTGACATGGTGCAACTGCCTCTCTGTTGCACTTGATTTAGTTTTTTGAACAATTTGGGCAAGTATTAGTTTTAACATTTTTCAAACCACACTTAAAACAAAATATTTTACGTTTTAAAGTACAACTATCATAAAAATGATTCGGCATGTCACAATTCCAGCAAGTAATTTTATTTTGATTTTTGGAAATATTTGTATCGCTAGACTTACTAGGGCCACAATTACTACTGACTGAGGCATTACTACTACTATCTGCCGGTTTATTGAAATTAGAACTATTCCCATATTTTTTACCTTTAAAATTTTTATTTGAAAACTTAGTAAAATGATTATTTTTATTGTCTGAAACATTGCTTCCCTTGTGGTTATTAAAATGTTTATTAAATCTATTAGGATTATAATTTGAATTTTTATTATGGTAATTAGAATGGGGTATATATGTACTACTGTTAGATGATTCTCCAATCTCAAAATTATTTATTTGATTTACTGAATGATTTTTATTTTTTAAATAATTAGCCTCTTCTAATTTCCGACAAAGTGTCAACAAATCATTCACACTATTAATTTCAGCCAAAGCTAAAGGAGTTATGTAATCAGATAAAAGATTTTTTCTAATATGCTTAATTCGAGTTACTTCTGCTGGAGGGTGTGACAAGCGAGAAAATAAAATTTGCATGTGTGCAACATAAACAGCTACAGACTCTGTAGGTTTCTGTTTCCTATGTTTAATTTGCTCCCAAAGGTCATCCTCAACATCTGAATGAAGAAAGTCTTTCTTTAAACGAGAAACTAATGACTGCCAACTATCAACAGAACATTTAATACTTTTATACCAAATAAAGGCATCCCCTATAAAAAGTTCAGCGGCAGAATTGAATAAGTCTTTATCCTCAACTTTACGAGATTGTGCTAATTCTGTAATACGCTCTAAAAAGTTATATAGATTTTTACCATCTCCATTAAATTTTACTTGCCACTCTCCAATGGCAGGAATATTACCAGAACAGTTAACAATAGGTGGTGGAATATGAATAATTGGTTGTTGAGGCGAACTAGAAGTACTAGGTTGACTTGGATCTGGGTCTTTACTAATTTTATCATATAGGTCTGCTTCTAGAGCAAGACACGTTGCAAAAGATTCTTGCTTAAAGAGATCTTGGTCACAACCAGATACATGTAACCTACGCACTCTATTTGAAACATGAATCAAGCGAGATGTCATACGTAAAAATACTGAATCTTGAGCACTTCCTTCAAAATCTGAAATAATGTCTGAAATTGACTTAATAGATTTATCTATTTCACTTTTTTCTAACTCAAAATCTAAGGTTTCAACTATAAGATTTGATATTTGACTTTTCTTTGATTCTCTTTCTTTATGAAGTAAAGTAGTTAACATTTTTCTTTTATCAGCTACATTTCGTTGTGTGACAACTAATCTAATTTTAAGTTCATAATCTAATTCAAAATCTAGAAAAATATTAAAAAAACGAAACCAGTAGTTTATTGTCTTCAATAGATAATTTAAATGTTGTCAAGAATAAGATATCCAAAGTATATCCAACCAATAAAAGAAATATCATTGACAATATAATAAAAATTTTGCCCTTACACTTTAACAAAAATAGTTTTCTAAAATATAGTCAGATATCAAAATAAGTGCCAAATTTTGTCAGAGATTAAGCCTAATTATGCAAGCTATAGCATAAAACAAATATCATTATCTGACCAAAAGCTATACTGTATTAACCCTAATCTGAATGTGTCCCTTTAAAAATTCAAGATAATTTAAGTCAAAACCACACTTAAATATAAGTTCGGGTAAATATTTTTAGAGTCAAAAACCAGTTTAAATAAACATGAAATAATAAACAAAATATCTGTAAGTAATTCAGAAGGTTGATATGGTAATAACAAAAATTTATTGAGTCACCACTCCAATTTTCATGAAAAGAAATATGTGTACTCGAGCCCCACGTTGGGCGCCACTTTTGTATGGCGTAAAGTCTCTATGAACTTACCAATACGTGCGAACAGGCAGCCCATCATATTTTCGGAGAGCTGTAGGTTGCAGGTTCTGGGTACACCTTTCGAAATTAAAATGGGCGCCACCTAATTGACTGTGACTCAATTAGGAAGAAATCTATATTGATATTTAAATGCAGACAAAATAAAGATTTGGAGGGCTTTTCAATAAAAAACTATATAAAGTGCAGACTGTCAAATTTTAATGATCAACTTGATCTTTTGTTTTTTTTTTAAAAAAAGTTGTTTTATAAAATAATGTTTGACATGTGAAGCTTGATTCAAAAATTCAATTAACATGAAGATATAAAAAAATAAATCAAGAAAATGTAAAATATATAAAATATATCAAATTTATGAAATGTGATAGAACGTTATTACCATTATATCATCAACCTATCAACATCTGGCGAAATGTCATGTCGCAAATATGAACATATGAAAATTAAATTAAATAGCGCACAGGGAATCAAAAATTCATGAATTTTCTCTTTACACTGCCGCAAGGAAAAAAGTTATAAACATATAAAGTGTTTCGCCAAGGCTGTTTTACAAAAAATAGGTTACTTACTTCCTTTCTGCTACCTTATATAAAATTCATAAACATAAAAACTTAAGAATTAATTCCTTATACTCTTACAGGAAGGAACTCCAAAACCATTGTAGAACTCTTGGTTTATGTTACCCAAAAATTACGCCATAAAGTTGAATTCTTAACCTGAAACCCTACAAACAATTGTTTGTCTTTTAAATAAAATCGACATGGAATGTGCAAAAACAAGTTATTTACAACACAACTATTCAAAGACATTGCCTTACCTCTAGTCATCTAAGAAGCTGCTCGACGTCAACGGTCACCAATAAAGGGAATTTCCAGACATCTAGAAAGGCTTTTCAAGGATCGACAGCCAAAAACAAAATTAGGACGCCATTCACGTGGTTGATCAAATGTGGAACCAAACAAAATGGGACCAAAATTTATGGCCAGATGATGTCCATAAATAGGCCTTAGACTATCAACAGCACTGCACTTTAAAATAATTATTTATGGCATACTCTCAGTACTTAAAAAATTGGTCCATTAAGGCACTTTTATAAAGCCGGACACATGTGGCCTCTGGAGAGCCAATCGAAAGGGACGAGAAAATCAGTTCCAGAAAATTCAAAGAAGTTTGACATTCCCCTCCATCATTCTTCCTCACTTCAGACTTATGCCAACCTAATGCCATAAAATAAAATAATATTTACAGTGGAGTTCACTGCTGGCGCCACTAGTAGAAGGGAGTAAGAACCCGATAACATTCAGTATCTACAATACAGCTGGCAACTGCTCCTGAGCAGAACCAAAATTATGACTTAAATGAAAAATCAGACACTCAAAGCTGGCTGG
>JAUTXW010000029.1:0-62500 GCA_030620095.1 Kuschelorhynchus macadamiae
TGTTAATTTTAATATTTATTCTGCCATTGCCCACCTCTACTCTTACAAAAAAATCAATTTTTTATGAAAGTAAAAAAATATTTAATCATTTGTTTACTGAAATGAAAAGCGTGCAAAACTTGAAATTGTTCTGAAGAACTGTAAAGAAAGCATTGCTTGGTAAAGCTTACTATAGTTTGAATGAATTTTTTGTGGATACCCTTTAAATCTTTTAATTTTTTATATTTTTTAAATTTTATTTGTTGTATTTCGTATATTTGCTTTTTGTTTTTTTTATTTCTTTAACAAGTTAGTGTTTCTCTAGACGTGGATTTAACTACGATGTAAGGAGGGCATTTCTTAGTAGAGTGTAATATTTGTAAAACACATTTTTTTTTAAATTCCATTTAGATGTTTCTTTTTTTAACTATTTTTCAAAATATTTTTAGTTTTTTATTTTCTTTACTTTTATATTGTATTTGATAATTTTATGTCTAGATAAATTATTGTGTTTTGCTTTGTCAACAAGATTATTGTATCTTAGACAATAAAGCTTATTTTTGACTTTGACTTTTTATAATATTTGGGATACTCTTTTAGATATCTAAAATTGAAATTGGGTACACATTTTCTACATATCAAGACACATTTTCTGGTGTCTAACATTTTTTTGTTTTCACCAATGGCGTCCGTACGGGACTTGCATCGCATATTTTTGAGGAAAAAAATGCTACGCCACTGAAATTTTTTCATTTGGATATTTTTGGATAGTCTAGACATTTCTACATAAAAATTACCTTTTGCGTTTTTCTCGTCAGATGTACCGTTTAAAAGTTATTTAGCAAAATGTCGGAATTTTCTGCTATGCACAAATTATCATTTTGCCAAGTAACTTCTAAATCGTAGGAAAACTAAAAAGTTGGGGAGCAGAATAGGGAATATGAATTTGATATTCCTTGTTCGAAATAAAGGGCAGTTTGTTATAAACGTTGGGTCAAAAGTCAACAATTAGCGAGCTATTGGGAAGCAAAGATTGGGAAGAAATAATGTTTTTATTTTTTATCTTCAAAAAGAAAATTCAAATTCCCTATTTTGCTCCATAACTTTTTAGTATTTCTACGGTTTAGAAGTTATATTTGGCAAATTGATCAATCATGCATAGCCAATTTTGCTTAACAGAACTCTAAAAATTCTGAAATTTTGCTAAATAACTTTTAAACGGTACATCTGGCGAGAAAAACGCAAGAGGTAATTTTTATGTAAAAATGTCTAGGCCATCCAAATGAAAAAATGTCAGTAGTGTACCATTTTTTTCTTCAAAAATATGCAATGCAAATCCCGTACAGACGCCACTGGTAGAAATTTAAGAAAACGTTGTACACCAGAAAATGTGCCTTGATGCGTGTACCAAATTTCACCAAGATATCTAAAATGGTATCCCAAACATTATATTTTTTCTAAAAAGTTTAACACCCCCTATCTCAAAAGTTTTTTTCTTAAAATAAATTCAAGGATCACACCCTTAAGGTTTTCGCATTTGTTTTGAATAACCCTGTATTATATTATGTATTTATTTTTACAGTTTCTGAGACATTCATATTTAAATATAACATAATCTATTGAAATAGTAGGCTGTGGTAATATTCAAATGTGAAAGATTCTATAAAATAATACAAATCATTTGCCTCTAGTGTGGTTTCCGGCTAAACTGGAAGTGAAATTTAAAATTCAAATATATAAAAATACTTCACTACAACTGTCAAACATTCTTATATACAGACTGAATAATTTTTAAAAAATTAGTTTCTCGTCATATTTTTTTTATTACTGTTTTATTGTTTTGTTGATGTTATATTCCTATAGCCCAATAAGCTTTTGAAATTGTACTTCATGGAGTTTAAACTGAAATTATATAACTGAAGATTTACAAACAAAAGGTTTTCTTTATTCCTATTACTAAAATACACATTTTTCAAGATATTTACAATTTAACTTTCCTTCCCTGACTGTCGAGAAAAGTTATATGAATGTATATGAATTGCATATATCTTGAAAACTATTCGAAAATCGCCTTTTTTCATTGAAAATAATCACTCTTATACTTTCAGATTAAATTTTATAAATCTAGAAGTAAAAACCATATTTTTTATTTATTTCAAAATACATATACATTTCATAGTATAAATACAATTCTACAATAATTCACATAATTTTATGATTGTTATTTTGAGACAGTACCTAGATGTACAAATGACATCTGTATGTACTCCATGTGTTGACTATAAATAATATGAAGTTTTAAAAGTATAACTAAGCCTATAAAACCCAATAGAGAAAACATATTGCCACAAAAAAGGTTGTTGTAGAATCAGCATAATTTGAGGAAAAAAAATTTTAAATATTAAGTGTTAAATTATGCTAAACATTAGTCATCAAGGATCACCCTGAAACACACCAACAACGAAAGCGAGCACAACATGAGTAGGACTGATCGCTATAGTAAAGGAGAAAAGAGATCCAAATTTGAAAGAATATAAGCCTTACTTTACTTTTCTTGTTAAACAACTTTAAGTTATGTGCTAACTTTATATCAGGAGGTATCAAGTCGTAAAATTTGGGAGCTAAATAAGTAACAGAATGCAGATTTATGGTTCTATTACTCATAGGCAGTGTTAAGTTATTGTTTGCATTTTGCCTTGTTTGTGTTCATGTTGTACATAAGTCTGTAATCTTTTATTTTTGTAAACAAAGGAGCAGGCTAATTGTATATATAAAGAGTTCAAATCGTTAATTTCCTGATTATACAATCTGTTTGTAGGAAAAAGTCTGTTTCTCTTATAAATTATTCTTAAAATATATTTCTGCACTATGTTTATTGGAAGCAGATTAGATTTGTATGCCCCTCCCCATATTACAAGTCCATACCTAAGTAAGGATTCAATTAAAGATTTGTATATTTGTGTCAATAATTTGGTGTTAAGGAATTCCCTCAAAATATAGAATTTGTATATTAATTTGCGAATTTTGTTTGTGAGATATTCCATGTGATCTGTCCATCTGAGGTGTTGGTCAATAAATATTCCGAGATATTTTGTCTTTGTTACTGCCTGGATTTCAAAAACAGCATTATTGTCACAAGTTATCTTATTAAAAGTTGGCCTATTCACTGATGTTATGGAGAAAGGTATGTAATTTGTTTTATTGATATTGAGTGACAGCCCTCGTGCATCCAGCCAGTTTTTAACTTCTTTAAATCCTGTTTCAGTTTTTAGTTTCGTTCCAGGTATTACCAGAGAAAAGAATTTCAGTATCATCTGCATATGATATGATTGTGCCATTAGTGCTTAAGACTTCTTTCCAGTTCTGGGTTGCAATTCTCTCTTTAAACAGCCTTTCATTAAACACACTGTAGGTGTTTTGGGATGGTTTTATTATTTTATCTGTTTGTATTTTATTGTTATGTATGGATAACATTATTGGTAGGTGATCAGTTGTATCACTTTGCAATCTAAATGATTTAAAAATTAGATTTTGACTTCTTAGTTTTTGCCTTATGGATACGTGCTCTATGCATGAGGACTTATTGTTAGTTATTCTAGTGGGAGAGTTAATATAGGAAAGAAAATCCTGTTGCCCCATTACAGACAAATATTCATTAACTATGTTACTTTCTCTATCAGCAATGTTTATGTTAATATGCCCTGTGTAAATTTCAATAGAGTGACAGATATTTTGTTCAAAATAGGTTTGGAGATCCTCAATAAATAGATGTTCTATGATAGGTGGGGGTTTGTATACTCTCACTCCTCTCCTCCTGTTTTCCTCTTTCACTGTTTCTAATGTTTTGATTATGTATGGCATTCTTGTTAATAATTGTTTACATGTTTCGCAAATAAACAGTAGTATTCGTTTTTGCAATGGGATAACTCGCATTTCAGAAGAGCTTAGAGTCATACATTGTTTGTGGATTTTCTCTTGATAGCTATCACATTCATAGCACTCTTTATCAGTAATTTCTTGTAAGCATTTAAAACATTTTACTTCATTGCCATCCATGACGTATTTCTTTTGGAGCAATGCTGTTATTGCCTATTGCAATGCGTTTGAGTAATTTAAGGAAAATAGAAATTCCTGCAAAAAAAACTCAATTACAAGCACTGAGTAACACAATTAATTGTTTTATTTCGCGTAATAAACACACTATACAAAAGATAACCTTATTGTTTTGTTTTTCCTTTTCACAGCCCAGACGTTATATGTTCGAGTTTAATTTTGGCGATTTCAAAGTCACCATTCTGCAAAATATTCATCTACAGGTGTGATGAAAGGTCCAATTGTAAATAATATTTCGTTTATTATTTAAAAAGTATGTTGATTTTTGCGATAAATTAGGATTTCACGGGACTAGCGATTTTCACTAATACTGATCCAACCTTAACCTAACTTATATATACCGAGATAAAATCAGTTTCAGATCACAGTACAAAATATGGGAAAGTCTGAAATTTTTACATAAAATATACTATTTTCCTTATAAAATGCATGTATAAAAATAAAATAACCTTATTTTTACTCTTCTTTCAAATATTTCTTGTATACTAGGCTAATATAAGAAAAATTTAGATATAAGTAATTCTATATAATTTTAATTCAATGTTAGAACTAATTAAATATACTTAAACTTACTTATAATCCATATGAGGCCATTGTGAAAATGTTTCTCTTCTTCTAACTTCACTAGCCATCATCTTCCTATCTGCAGCATTTGTTTGTTCACCAAGTAATTCTGATATACGTTCCTTAACGGCTGAAGCAACTTGCAACTCTGGCGTATGAATTTTTTTTGTTATGAAATCTGAAACTACTGAAGAAGTGGCCAGCCTTAAGTCACCAATGGGCACTGAGACACAAGCTGTATTCCACTACAAAATAACAGCAAACCAAAATTAATTTTCTTCAATCTACATTAGCTAACATACACAAAGAACTTATTAATGACCACAAAAATATTGTTGCTGGAAAGACTAAATAATAAATAGTAGCGATAAAAGTAATATTGGAGGCAACCCTAATGGGTTGTATTAGGTCTTTGCAAGAAGGTAAATATTTAAAAATGGGACAGAACAAAACAAACATAAATATCCTTCAATTGAAGTATTTCTCTCCGTTTCCGCTGGCATTGACCTGCATATAAACTGACGTTTTTAGTCTATGTAGGATAAAATTGCATTAGACAGAATTCTAGCCATAAAAACAAATATCCAGTACTTATTAGTTATTTGTTTTTATTTCTATGTATATTTCACTATATATTCAACTGTTTGTTAGATATGAGCTTTTATAATTTTTTTGAGTGAATTTTTATTTATGAATTCATTTGTTTTATTTTAGGTAGCAGTTATATACAAATTTTAAATTACATTTAACCATTTATTTTTAAATTTAAATTTTATGGTCGTTTTAATTATACTACTATTCTTATACTACTACATACTTTAATAAAATTATCATTTTACTTTTTATTAAGCTGCTACCATGTTTACTATATAGCATATCAAATTAACTAAAATAACTAAATAAAAAATAAATGAAGAATATAATCCAAACATTAATAAGAAAATTTAGAGCTCCCTAAATTTCCCTAAGTGAAATTTTTCTAATATTTTATCAAGTTTTAGTTCTAATGTTCTGTCTAGCTCATAATGAAAAATATCAAAAGAAAGACACAAAGTCTCAGTCTCAATTAATAAATTGTGACACATGTTTTGCTCTACAAGAGTATCATTAGACCTGAACAACTAGCACACGCAGAAACGACAACACAAATCTTTGTATATATGTGCTCGTCTTGTCCGCATGTGCATTCTTGTTAGCTAACGTCCGATGATGTTCTTGTAGAGCGAAACACGTGTCAGACAGACGATTTCTTTCAATTGTATCTAGCTCATTGCATATTAGTTTCAAAATTAAACATCAGTTAAGATAAAATAAAATTAAAAACAATATCCAATAGAAAAACATTTTTGAAGTCCTATACTGTATTATTATAAAATTTTTGCAAAGCACTAGCATTTATTACTGAGGCCCGGATTATATGTAAATGCATTTGTATATTTTTTGCATATTTTAAACATATTCGTTATTTATGCATATTTATAACTATTTTAACTCCAAAGTGCATGCCTCTTGGATATCTTAATATGCTGATATTTTTACCTATGATGGCAGTATTTTATTTTGTCGCATTTGAAAAAAAAAAGTATATGTTAGAAGTTTCAAATATAGCAACACATAAAAACAAATGCACACATCATTGCATCACAAAAGTAGAATGGTCCTTCTCAACAACTCTACAGATTCTGTGTCTGTACCTAATAAAATTAATGTTATACTGGTTTGTGTGAAGGATTAGTTGCAAGCAGCAAACTTCAATAAACCTAACAATCATATTTGCAGTGTTTCTTATGAAAGTACTGTATAAATCAAAATATTCCAGATGCATCAACATTAAGTAAAAACTAGTTAGGTAAAATTTATCACAGTGTGGGGAAAAAAAAGAGGAATGAAATATGAAACAACTTAATTTAGATTTCTGTCGATCAAACTACATATTCATGTGGTCAATATGTGGAAAATTTAATAGCAGAAAAATTGGCTCTTGAACTTTCTTCACCCTACTTTGTTGCCTGCAAAGTTCTAAAAAAAAACACAATTGAAAAATTAGTGGATGATTGCATCAAGAAATTATTTCCGAATTGATCCATTGATGAAAGAGTCTGTATTTTTCTGTCCGATTCAGCTTTGTACAAGATTAAGGCTGGGCATAAAATACATTGAGCCTGTCAAAAAAACACATTTGGAAATATGAATAAATTAGTTTCATTTACAAAAAAGGAATTCAATCTTACAGGAAAAAACGTCCAGCCTTGCCAATACCGACAGAGCTTGTAGTAACTCACTAGGGAATGCATTATATGCTTCTTTATAGTGCACTTTAAGTCATAAAAGTTGTTGTTTCCAAATTCGACACTCTTGGGGCGTTGTTCTCAGTCCAAGAAAGCCTTTAAAGATGCTTTAATAAACCTTAAACCTGAATCCATTAAAAAACTTGAAACTAAAAGTGTGCCCTTAACTTAATCTCAGAAAGTAATAAGAAAAATGTAACAATGAATTCTCAGACAGATGTATTCCCTGAAGAACATTAAAAAGCTTAACCGAGTGCTAGAAAACCCTGGCTTTCAAGCACCATATCAGATGAATGAATATATCAATACCGGCACATTTTTGTCCAACCCAGATTATTGCTGAGATTGCACCAAAATTGAATTATTACCTTGTGTCATCGATAGATGTGGAAAAATATTTTTCTGAAATACTACCAATGCCATAATTCACCATGGAAAATTCACAACAATATATGGTAGTTTACCTTTTATCAATTACAGACATTGTTAAACATTGCGTTTTTATTGAATAAAATATGTTCAGTACTATTATTATATCAAAAGACATAGCAAAAATGTTTTACAAATTGTTGCATATTTCTCCTAATTCTATGCATAATCTTTGCATGCATATTTTAGTCATTTTATGTTGCATGTAATCCAGTCTTTACTTATTACAAAATGTTTACCTTTTGAGCCTTGATGCCCTTTTTATTAGACTGCTGAGCAGTAACAATAACATCACTGAGTTCCTTGATGATCTGTTCGGCACAAGTAATGGTTGCATTGTTAAGGCTCTGCTTGAGGATGACGGCCTATAAAAATATACAAAATTTAAATTAATTTATTGTGACAAATATTAAACCCCTAAATTGTAATAGGTATATGGCAATTTTCTCAATTAATATGTTATTGGTCGAATGAGCAAGAGTACAAGTATATCCAAGAACGTAATGTGGCCAACGTTGATTCAATTATCTTTAGTTACTGGGTATAGCACCTTTGTGCAGTTACTGTAACCGCGATATCTGTATAGAAGCATATCAACATATCTTATTTAAAATTAGTAGTGCCTCCGGAACTGGATACGAATAGTGTTTTTTATAATGATGAGAGTATAAAACTTACACATGTAATGTACTCTATGAGCAACTGTAAAAAATTGATCTACAGCTCTCCAACTATTTGTTGAAATTGTATAACCCAAAATGCTGTTTGTTGTTGCGCCACTGTACTTTATATAGGCGATATTATTTTCACCCATCAGCAGAAATGCTTATTGATAATTTTCTCTTATATAGTTATTAATAAAATTAGTCTGTGCTGGAAATTCAACAAGCGTGTTTCATTTTTAATAGGTTATGGGCCCAGGCCGTCGCGAAGCCCATTGATAACCTCCGAAATTTGATATCGTGTTTTGTTAGTTTAATTTCCGAGTAATCGCCCAAGAATGGCTATAGAATTATATAGTTAATGTTCCAAGATTGAAAGGACGAGAGAACTATGGGGATTGGGCGTTTGCTGTGGAGAACTATCTGGTTTTAGAGGGTCTATCTAAATGCATATCAGAAGTTGTAGCTGACGATGACGCCAAGGCCAAAGCAAAACTTATCTTAACAATTGACACGTCACTTTATATTCATATTAAAGATGCAAAAACGACTTTAGAATTATGGAATAAATTGAAGACGTTGTTTGACGATAAGAGTTTTGCAAGAAAGATTAATTTGTTAAGATGTTTAATTTCCTTGCGTTTGGAAAATTGTGATTCTATGACAGATTATATCAATCAAGTTGTCGAAACAGGCCAGAAACTACGAGGTACAGGTTTCGATATTAATGATGAATGGATTGGTTCACTTTTGTTAGCCGGATTGCCAGATAAGTTTCAACCCATGATTATGGCAATTGAACACTCAGGGATTGCCATTACAACGGATTCGATTAGAACTAAACTATTGGATATGGAAATAGATGTCAGTAGCAGTGGAAGTGCGTTTGCCAGTAAACAGGATTGGCGTGACAACCGAAACGCTAATAAAAATCTGAAATCGGGCGCGAATGTCAATAAACAGATAAAATGTTATAAATGTAAACAAATTGGACACTTTCAGAATAAATGCCCGAATAAGGATAATAAAGATACTGGTAAACAGAAGACTTCAAACGCTTTTAGTGTAGTTTTTCTAAACGGATCATTCAATAAATTCGATTGGTATATTGACTCTGGTGCTAGTGTACATCTGACTGCAAATAAAGAGTGGCTGGAGAATACAGAAAGCTCAGCGAATATATCACAAATTATGGTGGCTAATAAGACAAATGTTCCTGTTATTTGTTCAGGTGATGTAAATTTAACGACTGTTGTTGGACATGATAGTTACGAAATAACTGTTAAAAATGTGTTGTGTGTTCCCCAATTGGCAACGAATTTATTATCGGTAAGTCAACTGATAAGAAATGGTAACACTGTTAAGTTTATGAATAATGGCTGTCAGATTTTCAATAACCAAAATAATTTAGTTGGAACAGCTGATTTAAAGAATGGGGTATATAAGCTAAACACATTGACTGTTGATACGTGTTTATTATCGACGAAATCGTTTATTTCAGGAGAAGTTTGGCATCGTCGTTTTGGGCACCTTAATAGTGCTTAACTGAATAAAATGAAGGATGGTATTGTCGAGGGACTTAATTATCCAGGTGTTCTAGATATAGGGCAGAAAAATTGTGAAATATGCTGCGAGGGTAAACAACCTAGATTACCATTTAAGAATAAGGGTCACAGGGCTAAAGATATTTTGGAAATAGTACATACAGATGTATGTGGTCCAATGAACACTCTGTCTCTTGGAGGATCAAAATATTTCATAATTTTTGAGGATGACTTTAGCTGTATGGTTTTTGTTTATTTTGTAAAGACAAAAGACCAAGTGTTTGATTGTTTCAAAAATTTTAAAAACATGATCGAAGATCAACAGACAATGGGGGAGAGTTTTGTAACAGCGAGTTAGACAAATTTTTAAAAACCTGTGGAATTATCCATCAAAAAACAAACCCATATACGCCTAAACAAAATGGAATGGCAGAACGGATAAATAGGACAATAGTTGAAAAATCTAAGTGTATGCTGTTTGATGCGAACCTTGAACAGAAATTTTGGGCAGAAGCAGTTCACACTGCAGTCTATTTACGAAACCGGTCATTAGCTTCTGGAATTGATAAAACTCCATTCGAACTGTGGACAGGCAGGGTGCCTGATGTGAAAAATCTCAGAATTTTTGGCAGCACAGTAATGGTACATGTTCCCAACGAAAAACGCTTAAAATGGAACAAGAAGGCTGTTAAATGTATTTTAGTAGGGTACGATGATGAAATTAAAGGTTATCAAGTATATAATGCTACAAAAAATACAATATTTACGAATTGAGATGTGACCATAATAGAAAATATCAAAGATAAAGAGAACATCATGGTGAACAGTATAGCAAACACAGAAGCAGATAATAATGACCTAATATCAGTTCCAGTGGGAGATCATGTTACAAATGGAATAATTGAGGATGACTTACTTTCTAATAGCTAAGGTGAACTTTGGGAGAATGCTGTAAGTAATAACAGTGATGATTCGTTCTCCTGATGAAGAGGCTCCTATTGTATTAAGAAGATCTAAGAGAGTGCGAAAACCAAGAAATTTTGAAAATGGTTTTAGTTGCATTTACTCAGAAAATTCTGATGTGAACACTGATCTGGAAACTGTTAAAAAGGCTTTATCACAACCTGATGGTGACCAGTGGAGAAGGGCAATGGAAGAAGAGCTGCAATCTTTCAAGGAAAACCAAGCATGGGAGCTGGTTGACATTCCTCAAGAACAGACAATTGTGCAGTGCAAGTGGGTGTTTAAAAAGAAAATTGATTGTGAAAACAAAGTGTACCGTGCTAGGTTAGTTAAAAAGGGTTTTTCCCAAAAATCAGGTTTCGATTTTGATGAAACCTTTTCACCTGTTGTAAGACATTCCACCCTTAGATTGTTAATAGCCTTATCTGTGAAATTAGAATTAGATATCATACATTCAGATGTTACCACCACTTTTTTGAATGGCATTCTAGAAGAAAATGTTTTTATGATGTTACCAGAGGGATTTAAAACTCATGATAAAAATAAAATTTTGAAATTGAATAAAGCTATCTATGGACTTAAGCAGTCTGCTAGGGCATGGTACATAAAAGTTGACGTTCTTAAGAATTTAGGTTATAAGAAATCTGATCATGAACCTTGTTTGTTTACTAAGAGCAGAGGTAATTTGTTGACTTTTATAACAGTATACGTTGATGATTTTTTTATTTTTTCCAATGATAAGATCGAAACAAATAATTTAAAACTTGAGTTAGGGCAACATTTTAAGATTAAGGACTTAGGGCAAGTTAAGCAATGTCTCGGTATGAGAGTTAGTATTGATAAAAACAAGAAAACGATTTGTTTAGATCAAGAGCAATATATAAATCAACTTTTAAAACGATTTAATATGTTGGATTGCAAGACTGTTTGTACGCCTATAGGAGTCAATGTAAATCTTACAAAAACAGAAAAGCCATGTAACACGGAATTGCCATATCAGCAACTGATCGGTTCTTTGATGTATCTCGCTGTTTTGAATATATATTGATATAGCATTTTCGGTAAGTTATCTGAGTCAATTTAATAATTGTTTCAACGAAACTCACTGGAAACAAGCTAAGCGCGTTTTAAGATATTTAAAACACACTAAGCATTATGGATTAAAGTTTTGTAGAGATAATACGGAATTAGAAGGTTTTGCTGACGCAGATTGGGCTGCAGACTCGAATGGTCGCAAATCATACACAGGATATTGTTTTAAACTTTGTGGTTCTGTAATATCATGGGAATGTAGAAAACAAAAGACTGTAGCGCTATCAAGCACTGAGGCAGAATACATGGCGGTCTCAGAAGCTACAAAAGAGGCTATTTACTTAAGAAATTTAATAGCTGAGTTAACAGAAGTTGTTAATTGTATTAGAATATTCAATTACAAACACCAAGATAAACAACTGTCTCAAATGAGGACCCTTGAGGCACAAGGAGCAGCTGAGACATGGTTTTCTTCTAATATGCTATTCCTGAACGTAGCAAAAACCAACAATATGACATTTTCCATGAGACAACTTTCTGGCGAGGAAATTGAGTATGATGTGAGGTTTCTGGGTGTTAACTTGGACCCTAGGCTGCGATGGCACAACCACATAAATTCCATCTGTAATAAATTAAATTCAAACATTTTTGTCCTGAGAAATCTTGCTCACTGTGTAACCAGGGATGTGTTGCTGCAGGCATACTATGCCCTCGTGCAGTCGCACATGTCTTATGGAATCATCGTTTGGGGTCATGCTTCGGATGTCTCGAGAGTCTTTGGTCTCCAGAGGAAAGCTATCAGGGTAGTTAGTGGTTTGTCATATAGGGATGATTGCAGGGACACATTTGTGATGTTAAACATATTAACCCTACCTTCCCTGTACATGTTGGAAACATTATTGTATGTTAAAAAAAACCTAACAGGATATAGAAGACATGTTGATGTCCATGAATATGATACAAGAGGTAAAGGTGACCTAGTCACAGGTTACTGTCGCCTGAAAAGGTGTCAAAATGGCTCAAACTATTTGGGTATAAAACTTTTCAATAAACTTCCAACTTCCTTGAGGGAGGCACCACTTAAAGTTTTTAAGAGCTCCATAAAGAAGTTGTTGCTCCAGGGGGCATTCTACTCAGTGGACGAATTTTTAGATTCTCAGTGTATTTTATAGTGTGATTTTATAAGATGTCAATGTTTGTGTTGTATTTTATTTTAGTTTTAACTTAATTTTAGCAATATATGTATGTATCTTAAAATATATAGTATTTTCTACTGTTTGACGTGTGTAAACTTTTTTTTGTACTGACACGAATAAAGAAATTTGAATTTGAATTTGAATTTGAATCAGAGCGCAATTAAATTGTCTGCTAATTCAATGTACCATAAGAGGACAAAACACATTGACACGCGTCATCATTTTATTCGGGATGCAATTTCAAACTGGCAAACATGCCAGCCGATATTCTTACAAAGGGTTTGGCATCAGTTAAACATTATAAGTTTTTGGATTTGTTGGGTATAACACACCCATTAAAGTAAATTTTTGATCATCATTTTGTGTTAGTGGGAGTGTTGAAATTGTATAACCCAAAATGCTGTTTGTTGTTGCGCCATTGTACTTTATATAGGCGATATTATTTTAACACATCAGCAGAAATGCTTATTGATAATTTTCTCTTATATAGTTATTAATAAAATTAGTCTGTGCTGGAAATTCAACAAGCGTGTTTCATTTCTAATACTATTATCAGAAATTATATACTGTTTTTCTTGTAAGATTAAGAACAGTTCTAAAAATAGAATAACCTTATTTTTGTTCTTCAGTGTCCTTTTAAGAGCAAATGCAATTAATAGCGTCAACGACAGCACATGCATATTTGTCTTTTTTAGTTTTTGAAATATCAAGGTTTAACTACTGCGACAATAACACTGGTCCTAATTACTTGAAATTGTGAGGTTTAATCGACCAGGCCTTGAAAATCGCATCTATTAATGCAGGTTCTCAAATAAACTCAAAACTCAAAATAAAAAATTCAATCCTATTTCTTGTTTTTTCTGTTTTTAAATGAAATAAAATATTTTCTTATAAATTGCTTTAATTTTGACATGCCAACAAAGTGTATTGAAATACACTATTACATAATATCGGGTTATTTGTCATTTGAAGGCAATCCCATTTTAACTCCAACAGCAACCTATGATGACTCTTTAAGCTACGTGATTATTAATTTCCAGTTATTAATTTAATTTTAAATATTTAAATATTTGACTCTATCATAGAAGTTGCTTTACTTTTGACCGATCTTAAACATTTAAGAGGTTTATTTTTTTGAATGTTTGTTTTTAGCTGTAAAATATAAGGTTCATAAGTACCTATTCTAAAGACTTTTAACAAATTATACACTGACATGTAGGATTTTAAATATCACAATAAAATGTAATGGGCTTAAGCAACAACTGAATTATTATTTGACACTAACATGATGTTAATATAAATGCAGAAATAGTTAGTCAATTATTTTTTTGAAAAAACCTATTTCTTTTCAATATCACATAATCGATTTGTAAGTGTAATAGTAAGAACATAAAAGTATCACTCGATTTCCATTGCAACCTACATCAGCAAAACCTTATCTGCTCATATCATATAGTCAGTTCTGATATCTTATCTTTATTAAAGGGAATATCCTCTTATTATTTGAACATGCAGAACTTTACACCAAATATAGATCTAAATTACATACAGCTCAAATATAAAAATAACTTGATAGTCTTCAGCTATGAAGAATAAAAAATACAATTTATTTTTCACAAAAACTTAGTTTAGGGCAAATCAACTACAGAGAAGTATTTTCTATCTACCTGGACAATATTCCAAATTCAATTGTTAAAGTTCAGGGCAGTAGCCAAGAAAAATTTTACTATATACAACCTTCTAATTTTGATCTCCTTTAGATAATAATTTGAAGGAGTGTCAAAAATATAAAAAATTGCAACAGTTTCAAAACGAATGTACAATAAATCTGATTATTCATACATATATAAGAGGACTTATTATCTGGTAAAGGATTTCTTTTGTAAATGATATTTAATTATTCATAAACAAAGAACCTATATACAAGCAACTAAGATGGAGGGGACTATTGTGTAAGAAACGTGGAAAAACATTTTTTTTTTGATGTTTTTGATAGACAAAATAGTATATTTTAAAATTTTAGCCATAATACAGGGTGGTCTGAAAAACTCAAGGCAAACCAAACATATTTTTTTTTAACGGGACACCCAGTATATGATTATTTTAATTGATTCTCCTGTTCGATACGAGCATTTTGATATAGGGTTTATTGCATCTAAAACTTATGCTAAGGGAATGGGATGCGGTTAAAATTGAAAAAAATGCTCAGAGTTCGGCAATTAAAAAAAAATGAAACGGGTATGAAAAAACCAAATATTCCCTAAAACGTTATATCCTTGAATATAATAACCGCTTGCAATTTATTTAAAATTATTCATTGTTATCCAGAGCGGTCAAGTTTTGTAAATACAACCTGAATTCATTTTTTGAAAATGACACTCCATGTATATTTTACTTTCATATTAAACATCATTAGCATATTATATATGTTGCCTTTATGACCAACAGTTTTTTAGTAAATTAGCCGTGAAAGGAAAGTTTCTTAATTCTAATAAGATTATACTGAAATTGGCGTTGTTTATTATTTAATATCTAATATTAGGAGACCATAACACCATCACAAATGAAACAAAAGATTAACAAACTTGTCAAAACTGCAAATTAGTGTCAGTTGTTTGTATTCATCAATAGATTCAAAGATAATTTGCAGCTATCCCCTGATGTATATATTTATCTATGGTGTTCCATATTTTCACAATAAAATAATTCTGATAATATGGGATATTGAAATTTTTTTACACATTGTTTAGTTATATATTAACTATCAGCAGAACCAAAAATAAGGGATATGTTAAACTTACTTCAGACAGTAATAGTTCAATCTTAACATTGTCCTTAGAATCTGTCAAAGTTTTTTGCAAAATGCTGTCTAATAATAAGACACCATTGTAGTCAGTTCTTACACCAATTGCTTGTCCATCACAAAACAAAACTCTATCTTCAGATGGAATGTACTTGCATTTTACTTCATTGCTATTTTGGGCTAAAATAAAAGAAAAACTTTATTGATATATATTTTAACACTTCCATAAATAACAAAACAAAACAAAATTAAAATTTTTTCAAGAAATAAAAAGACTTCAAAAAGATCAGTATAAGGTAAAAAATAATATATGATCCAACTTGAAAATTTGATTTTATAAAGTTGGCCTCATACTAATCTTTAATTACTTAATCACAAAAAGTTATTTATATATTAAGTGTCTATACAGTATGTCCTTGGATTTTGGACTTTACAAGAGGATAAATAAACTAAAAATTTAAAGATATGAAAAAAGTCACTCTGGATAAAAATTTTGCTTGAAAAATAAATAAGGCTTGCATTATCCAAAATTTAATTTTTTATACATGGGACATAAAAAATATTGTTATTTAAAGACTGTTTGTTATTTGATATAGTTAAAAGGTTCCTCTTTAGAGGAAATGTTAGTCTATGTGCTGAGTTTACTTAATTTGACATTAAAAGTAGTGCACTAGTTCTTGATCGATCTTTCTGAGGTTGGTATCATGACGATTTTTGAAAGAGTTGACTGTGATAGCATCCTCTGTTCCCTGGTCAAGTTTGTTCGAGACATATACTATCTGATTCGCAAGGAAGTTTTTACAGCAGAGCTTAGAGCATTTTTCCTTAATGAGTTTCTTGTTGTGGCCACAAAGATTTGTGTGGTTAGCAATCTGAAGGAAGACAATCGGGGTACTATAGTATCCAGCTAATATTTTACGTGCCTGTATGAGATCGCCTCGCTGTCTTCTCTCTTGAAGTGTTGGTAGGTTTAGACGACAGCATCGATCCTCGTACGGCAACATCCTCAGCTCTGGGGGAATCTTGGTCACCCTGCGTTGAACCCGTTCAAGTAGCTCGATATCTTTTATATAGTATGAGTTCCATGTGCTTACAGCCAATTCTAGTATTGGCCTGATATAGGTTTTATACAGACGCAGAATTGTGTCACCAGGATGGTCTTTAAAAGCTCTTCTGATAAGAAAAATCATTGGGTTGGCTCTTTTGACAATTTTTGCAATGTGGTTTTCCCACTTGAGGTCAGTGGCAATAGAGACTCCAATGTCCTTTTGTTGGTCATCCACCTCCAAGGGTTGACCCTGAGTGTAATTGTGCATTAGATTCCTGGGGCCAATGTGAAGAACCGTGCACATGTTCACATTGAGGGACATAAGCCATGACTTTATCCAGCATTCTATCTCGTGAAGGTCACTCTGGAGCATCTCATAATTGTTTGATGGATCACAATACAGCTTGGTGCCGTCCGCGAAAATGCATATTTTGGACTTAATTTTTTCTGGCATGTCACTTATGTAGAACAAGAACAGAAGGGGCCTGAGGACAGAGCTCTGTTGGACACCGCTTCTTACCTCTCTGCTTCCTGAAAGTGTTCCATCAATTCTAACTTAGTATTGCTGTTTGGCAAGAAAGTTTGTGATCCAGCAGAGTAGTGCCCCCTGACGCCGCAATGCTCAAGTTTATGCTGCAGTCTTCTGAATGGTACTTTATCGAAC
Source organism: Kuschelorhynchus macadamiae (assembly GCA_030620095.1). Classification (NCBI taxonomy): domain Eukaryota; kingdom Metazoa; phylum Arthropoda; class Insecta; order Coleoptera; family Curculionidae; genus Kuschelorhynchus; species Kuschelorhynchus macadamiae. The sequence continues at coordinate 17,286 of JAUTXW010000029.1, forward strand.
GCTTTCTCAAAGTCGAGGTAAATGGTGTCTGAGGGCTGTCCTCTATCATGCTGTAGCATACAATCACTCAAGCAAGTGAGGTTGGTGTATATAGATCGTTTAGGGAGACACCCATGTTGTGATTCTAGTATTACACCAATGAGGACAAGAAAGTGTGTCAGTTCCTTTACTATAATTTTTTCCATGCATTTAGAAAGTATGGATGTTAGACTGATTGGTCGATAATTCGAAGATTTGGCAGTGGCCCATAGGAATCAGTTGTAAAATCTCCACTTAATTGTTCAGCGAACATTTCAGATATTAGTAGTGGGTCTTGGATCTTTTCAGCAGTTGTGACATCCCTCAATGTAAAATTTTATAGTCTGAAGTTCAGGCCTCTGTTAACATATATGTAGAAACTTTTGTTGGTCACTGCAGCTGTCATTTTCATAGTTTCTCATGGCCTCATCTATTAATGTTTTTACCTTGTTGTTTGCTTTTTTGTACTTATCATAATTTTCTTATTTTTTGCATAGTTGTCCCATAAGGTACGTTTGCTCTTGCTACAATAATGTTATTTTTCATAAGATTAAAAATGTCTCATTTTGCAAGATACCAAAGTCACCCTTAATAAGGTTTACATTATCAAAAATTAAATTTTTATTATTTATTATTATTAAAATGTTTGCTTGGTATCCAAGTAAATATCTAAATCTTTAACCAAAAACATTTCAGCAATAGCAACATTGTTAATAAAATAATCAATAGGAATTGTATTTTTTAGTAGGCTAAACCTCATAAAACAACACTTATTAATATTGAGTGACAGGTGCATTAAGCTGACACCAAGAAAAGACCACATTCAGATCATTTTGCAAGAGACTCCTGTCTTGAACACACAATACTTGATGAAAACTACTTCATATCATCAGCAAACAGCAAGAAGTTAGGTGTGTGTAAGTTACCTAGGTCATTAATAAATAGAATAAACCAGGGAAGCCTCAAGTGGAGTTTGCAGACAAATATCCAACAATTTTCACTTTCTGCTTTCTATTTAACAAATATGAAGCATTGCTTGAGAATAGTCTTCCTGAGATTCCACAATTGGCCAGTTTTAAGAGTAGTATGGCATGGCAAACCTTGTCAAATGCCTTACTAAAATCCATGCATATAGTGTGAGTTTCACAGCCCTCTTCCAAGCAATTATTTATGAAATTAACAAACAGAAACAGGTTAGTATCAATAGATTGGCCAGATGTAAAGCCAAGTTGTTGGTCGACAATTATTTGATGAAAGACATTGGTCAGGATCTTTTCAACACAGTTCTCAAAGAGTTTTGGTACAGCTGAGAGAATACTTATTGGTCTGTAATTCATTATGTCGTTCTCGTTTCCAGATTTAAGAATATAAGAGACACACAACACCCCAGAGCCAAGAGATTTTTTTAAATATTAATGACTTGTGGTCTTTATTTATTTAGATAAACTATTTACTTACATAGAAATTTATGGAAACACACACACACAGAACTAAATTTCTTTGGTAGTGTATCTCATTTAGAGAGGCAGAAGAAAATTCTTCAAATTAATAACTATTAACCAAAATATATGTTAAGCTATGGCTTCACATACATATTGTACCCATTATTAACTGTTAATTGGGCTTAGCCTGTAAATAAATAAATAAAACAAAAACATTGTCTACGCAATAAAGAAAAGGAATTAGAAAGCGTCACTGTTTGTTTGCCTGTACTTTTTGCAAACAACTTTTTTCTCAAATATTAAGTTCATGGGAAAACCAGAATGGAAATCTGCTATTTGAAGGATATTGAATCACAGGTACAAACAAATCAAAACAAGGAAATACAACAATTGAGATCTCTATTATTCAAAATTGTCATCCAATCATATGTTATATAATATTGAGATAAATCTAAAGAAGTGACAGTGATTGCCAAAATAATTTTATTTGCTGATTTTATATTACATGGTAATAGTCCAAAAATAACATCACTTGGACACCATGATATCTGTGGTAGATTATAATCACCACCAAGTTAGGACATTATGAAATATTTCACTGGCACGAGACACAGAGTGACATTCATAATAAGGCAAAAAACGCGCGGCGGTACAGTAGACACGGCGAGTAAATAAAAATCCTTAATAATCACAAGTTTAATTCTGTTACTTTGCAATTAAAAAGTCGAAAATTGGTACAGTGGTATAATTTTATCCTAATTTTCAGAAAATCATATAATTTTGTAAGAACTTTACATTTTTCTGAAAATAAATATTTTACCTAACCTTAAAATATGATCGCGTGTTACAAATGCAGTTCCTTATGTGTATTAAAAGAGGACAAAGACAAAAATGAGTTATTTGGATGTGCTTGTGATATCTGCAGACAAATTATATGTGCAAATTGCTCAGGAATAAAACCATCAGAAATTCGAGTGGTACCAATAAAGGGTCGTATTCTTATGTTTGTTTGTGATGCTTGCATTCAAAATCTACAGAAAATACCAGAACTTTTACAGCTGCAAGTTAGATTTAGGAAACTGGAATCATCTGTCAAAGCCCTGGAAGGGTCATTTTTCCAAGCCGAGAAGCCAAAAGACAGCCGTGAAGTGGTGCATATTTCAGGCGATAACCTTGGCGATAACATCCTGGAAAGTGTAAATGTAGCACTTGGCAATCAAACGCAGCTTATTACAGAGAAACTAGATACTGTTGTTAAAAATATTTCAGAGACCAATAAAGAACTTGTGAGAATGATAACCAATGAGAAAATAATAAGTTGCAATTCAGCACCTAAGCCAGCCAACAAAGTAATGGAATCAGGAAAAGCCAATGTGGAGAAAATAGACAAGGTTACCCCTACTAGGATTTGCACAGGTCCTGAAAAACCCACAATAAAAGTTGCCAACAAAAATATTGGAGAACGTATTGCCAGACTTTCATGGATATACCTGTCAAACCTGGATGTAAGTACTACACCTGAAGATATTATCAGTGTGCTGGATCCAAGACATACGCAACTTTACGTATGTGAAAAACTCCCCTCAAAGTTCAAACATCCACATAGTTCCAGTTTTAAGTTGGGTGTCCCTGAGGAAACTAAGGAACAATATATGTCAACAGAATTCTGGCCAGATGGATGTTATGTGGCTCAATACAAGCCAAAGTCAAAAAATCCTTCATACTCTCAAAATCGATTTGAACCAAACAAAAATTTTCCTCAGCGGAATTATCGCAACAACAGAAAAAAGAACCTGTACCATTCTTAACAGCACAAATAGCTTCAAATCTTAGTATAGTGCATATAAACCCAAGATCAATGTGTAACAAATTCTCTGATATTCAAGAATTTATAGAAGCCACACAATACCATATTGTAGCCATATCTGAAACATGGTTGAATGAAGATATGTCATCTGATGCTTATGAACTAGGTTCTTATAAATTCTTTAGAAAGGACCGAGATGGCAGAGGAGGTGGCGTCGCTCTCTATGTTCATCATAAATTGAAGCCTACACTTTTTGGTATTCCCCAGTTCAACAATGGCATTGATCAACTGTGGATCAGAGTAAAACTTTCTGGAATGACGCTCTCTTTTGGGTGTTTGTATCGTCCTCCGGCTGTCCACTAAAGTGAGTTACAGTGCCTTTATGAATTTTTACCTGATGTTATACAGGAAAGTGATGTGTGCATCTGTACTGGTGACTTTAATATTAACATATTAAATATCAATAGTTGTGAATATAGATTTATCAATGATATTTTTGAAACATTTAATTTTTCTCAAGTAATCAATTCACCAACTAGGGTTACATCTGATAGTTCTTCTCTAATAGACTTAGTTCTAATTAATAAACCTGATATCGTAATCAAGTCTGGCGTCACCCTTTGTGACCCCATATACTGTGATCATGAGGCTGTGTATTGTAATATTAATTGTAAAAATGTAGGAAAATCTGACAAATATGTTACTGGTCGAAACTTAAAAAATATTCACACGCCTGAATTTCAAAGTGAACTTGAAATGATAGATTGGCATGATCTCTACTACTCAACAGATATTAACACTAAAGTGGAAATATTTAACAATAAACTAATTGCTCTTTTTGATAGATTTTGCCCCATTCAGACAAAAAAAGTCACAAGGCTTAGACCTGGTTGGCTAACATATAACCTAAAAAAGATTATTAATATTAAAAACCAAGCCTTTCGGAAATTTGTTCTCATCAAAACCCCTGAGAGTAGAAAATATTACCATGATTTAAAAAAATATGTCTCTTTCACAATAAAATCTGAAAAAAAGGCTTATTATAATTTTCAGATTAATTCTCTTAGTACTACTAATAAAAATAAACATGTCTGGTTTAAAATAAAAAAATGGAATATTCTGAAAGAAAATCATAATCTGATTCCTGATAATTTGTGTCAGCCCAACGAGCTAAATGAAAATTTTTTAGCTTGTATTCCACACATACCACAGGACCAATTGGTTTCCAATCTTCAGGAGGGCGAAGTAGGGTGGGAACCCATGGCTTTTTCTTTGGTAACTGAGGCAGATGTTCTATCTTGCATTTATGGTTTTGCAAGTGGAGCAGTGGGAGTTGATGGCTTGTCTGTCAATATGTTACGGGCCTGCATACCTTTTTGTTTGAGTCCACTTATAAACATAATAAATGTCTCATTACTTACGGGAACTGTTCCTGACATCTGGAAGATGTCATTTATAACACCTATACCAAAAATACCTAACCCTTCTAGTATCACCGAACTTAGGCCTATTAGCATCTTACCAGTAACATCCAAAGTTCTTGAAAAACTTGTTAAAACTCAAATAATCAATTTTATAAAAGATAAGAACATATGGCCAAAATATCAATCAGGTTTTCGGGCTAATCATAGCTGTGTTACAGCATTACTTAAAATTACTTGTGATATAACAGCTGCTTTTGATAATGGAGACTGCTGTCCATCAGTTTTAATAGACATGACCAAAGCCTTTGATTCTTTGAATATAGATTTGCTATTAGATAAACTTAAATACTATAAAATAGAAACAAATGGGTGGTTCAGCAGCTATCTACTCAACAGACAACAGGCTGTTAGAGTTAGAGGGGAAACTGGAATGGAAGTATCTGATTTTAGGAATGTGAAGAGTGGGGTACCCCAGGGGTCCATACTGGGGCCCTTACTGTTTACAATTTTCTCTGCTGATCTAACAAATATTATAAAACATTGCAATTATCATCTGTATGCAGATGATCTCCAGATTTACCTTCCTTCACCTGTGGTAGATTTGCCTGCAACTGTGGAAGCGATGAATTCAGATCTCTGCAATATATCTTTGTGGGCTACACAAAACTCTCTTGTAATTAATCCGAATAAAACACAGGCTATAATTTTTTCTAAAAATGATATTAACACAGAACATGTTCAAATTATTTTAAATAACACTTGTATTGCTTGGGAAAATGTAGTAAAAAATTTGGGTTTATACATGGACAAACATTTGACCTTTAATGATCACATAAATAGTATATGTCAAAAGTCATTTTACACCTTAAAAACATTGTATGAATATAAACACGTTTTAAGTTCAGAAGTTAAGAAGACTCTAACAAACTCTCTTGTTCTTTCCATCCCAGGTTATTTGGATATTGTTTATGGACCCTTCCTTACAAAATTTAATAAGTACAGGGTACAGAAAATTCAAAACTCTTCTGTGCGTTATGTTAGAAATTTATCTCGTAGAGATCATGTCAGTGGTCCCATATTGGATATTTATTCTCAAAATATGGGTCAACGACGCTTCATACACATGGCATGCCTGGTACATAAAATATTGAAGTTGGGAGAACCCACTTACCTCTCAGAAATGATAGAGCAGCGCGGTGAAACCCACCAAATTAATGTGAGAAATAGACATGCTATTTCAGTGCCCAGACACAAGACTCAGTTCTATAAAAACTGTTTTCGGTATTTGTCAGGTCATGTCTACAATTTAATTCCAGACTACATGAATGCTTTAGCCCAACATATTTTTAAAATAAAATTAAGGACTATATCTTAAATACTCTTTTGCAGTTGTAGCTCTTCTGTAGTTTTTTTTTTTTTTTTTCTTGTTGTGATTCGGTTATTTAACTGTTATGAACCGTACTATAGTGTATAGATTTCTTTAATTTGTATTTAATATATTTATATATATATGTATCTAATGGTGATTATTAAAATACGTTTTTACGGTAATTTTCACCTGTTGTATGTAAATTCATTTATATGCAATAAATATATTTTTATTTATTTATTTTATATCCATCAATGGCGGCACATAAACACAATCAATACAATATAATACATCATACTTTCACTGACACCCACACCTCATCAATGACAGGATCCCAAATGTACACACGAGTTTTATAGTTGTTTTTTAAGGCCGGAAGAACACCACCTCAACAGCCTTTTGTACTATTTTCTGAATTTCTATCAGTTCTGTACACAACATAACATGAATCTATGAATTCAGCATCTTTGAAATGAAATGAAATGAAAAATTTATATGTAAATTATACTATAGTATGTTTACATGTCACACAATTAAAATTACACATTAAAAGTTACACTACAAGAACTAAAGGCAAAAGTTACATTATAAAATACATATTAAAGGACAAAAATTTTACATAACAAAAAGGTAAAATTAAATTTTCATTTACAATTTAAAAAGAATTTAAAGGTACTAGTCACACAACCTGTTAAAATTGCTTTTGAGGTAATCCTCCGTTGTATAGAAGACTCCCTGCTCCAGATAAGCCCTGCTTAGCAAAGAAGACTTTGTCTTCCAACTGTCTGATATTAACTGGAAGTGCATTATAATATTTAGCGCAGAAGTAATTAGTACCTCTTCTGGTCCGTACAAGTCTATGGAAGACTGGTATTATGTTATCTCTACCCCTTGTTTGATAATCATGAACATCAGCATGGTATATAAAGTTTGACATATTTGCTCTGGTGTAAATTACGCAGTGAAGTATGTATACAGAGGGAAAGGTAAGAATGTTCATCTCCCTGAACAAGCCCCTGCAACAATCACGATAACCCAATCCAGCCATCACCCGGATACATCTATGTTGAAGTCCAAAAATTTTATTTGCATGGGATGAGTGTCCCCAGTTGGGGACTGCATAGGACATGTCTGATGAGAAATAACCATGATATGCTGTTAGCAGTGTGGACTGAGACACAGGAGATTTCCAGGGCAAAGAAGATCGCTCACGATACCTTTATTGAGCAGGCACCAAATCGCCAGAGGGCAATGTGGGAAATCATTAATCAAAACAAGAAACTTCAACTCAACAACCATCTAGTATTTTTAAATGTGTTCAGATTATTTGTTGCGTTTAGATTGACAAACAAAAATCTTTTTTGGCTTTTTCGTAACTGAATAAAAATATTTAACTTTAAATTAATTTAAGCAGATATTTAATATAATTACATACCTCAACATGTAGACTAGTCTGTCTACGGAATGTTTAAATGTAATACGATTGGCGCACTGATGAGTCCCGATAGGATGAAAGTATTTGTACAACTACTATGTGTCTATAAAAACTTAAGGTAAATGATATAATTTCTTATGCTTGCTTCAATAATTTTATTTATATTATGTATCGAAACATTCCGTAGACAGACTAGTCTACATGTTGAGGTATGTAATTATATTAAATATCTGCTTCAATTAATTTAAAGTTAAATATTTTTATTCAGTTGTGAAAAAGCCAAAAAAGATTTTTGTTCCTCAACCATCTAGTATACTGACTGCAGATTCTTTGAATTGTTTCTTTTCGAGTATAGCTGACAATATCATTGCAGCTCTGCCTGCGGATACCAGGAATATCAACGACTATTTGCTGGAGCCTCCGAGTGGGGATCTCAGTTTTTGTTTTAATACTGTGAGTTACAATGAGGTGAGGGGAGTGATGGATGAAATTAAGAATACTGAAAGTAAAGACTGCTTTGGGTTAAATGTTAAAATAATCAAGACTATAAAAAACCTGATATTGTTTCCACTAACTAATATTGTTAATTCATCGAATCGTATATTGAACTCGATTTTTCATTGTTAAAAGTGGCTAGAGTGGTAGCTCTGTACAAGAGCAAAAGGTCTAGGGATGATGCGACGAACTACAGACCAATTTCTATATTGCCTATTTTTTCAAAGATTTTTGAAAAAATTTTAAATAACCAGAAAAAACTACTTTGAATCAAACAATCTTTTCTTCAATTTGGTTTTAGAAACAATAAATTAACTACTCTTGCCATTAACACCTTGACATCAGGTGTCCTCGAGGGCTTTGAAAGTGGTGGCGATGTTTTTGCTTCATTCTTTGACTTAACAAAAGCATTTGATTGTGTTTCTCACTCAATACTGCTGCAAAAGCTTAAGTTCTACAACTTTCAACCTGGCAGCTTGGCATTGCTTCAGTCATATTTGGATAATAGAGTGCAGTTTGTGTCCTATAACAGGGGCATCTCAGAGAGAATAAATGTTAGACATGGAGTTCCACAGGGATCTGTTTTGGGTCCGACTTTGTTCCTGATATACATTAATGACTTGGCTAATGCTGTGAAAAATGTGAATTTGCTATTATTTGCTGATGACACGACAATTTATTTCCCATACAATCGCTCATCTAACATAGCGGAAAAGATGTCTGAAAATCATAGTGACCTCGAAGCCTGGTTTAAAGCAAATAATCTTTCCTGAACAACACCAAGACCCAGAACACCAACTTTACTACTTGTATAAATGGCCTAGATAAAAACGGCTCTATTGAGTCTCCTAAAAAGTTCCTGGGAGTATATATGGATTCCAGGATGACCTGGATCAATCAAGTTAAGAAACTAGGCTTAAAAATCTCAAGGGTTATATTTCTTATTAGAAGTTTGGCTAGATGTGTTTCACTTGATATGCTGCTGGTAGCCTATCACTGTTGTTTTGCCTCAAACTTGTCTTATGCTCTCTTAGTATGGGGCCACTCTTCCCATGCCAAAAAAATTTTTGGCCTACAGCATAAGTGTGTGAGAGTAATTGCAGGAATTGATTATCGTGACTGTTGTACAGAACATTTTATTACTCTTAAAATTTTAACATTACCTTCATTGTATATCTATTATATTATACATTATATTATATTATTATATAATTATCAGACCTGACATAGGAACAATATTGTCATTGGTTTTCATAGACTCTCGAGAACTAGAGATGGTGCAGGATATTTGGGTCAAAGGTTTTTCAATGTATTGCCAGTCAGTATGCGCCAACTTGATATAAAGAGCTTTAAAACTTGCATAAAAAAGTTCTTCTTTCCAGGGCATTCTATTCTCTAGAGGAATACCTCAATTGTAATCTCAATGAACTGTAATATGATTTCTTTTTTAAATGTGCTGTTCAATAATGTTAGTGTGAAATAATAATTGTTAATATGTTGACTTTTATATATTAATGTAAATTTAATATGAAATGTAATGCAATCTGTTTCTGAATGTGTAGTCTAAATGTAGATCTGAAGTAGTAATATTTGTTAATGTGTTCACTTTCATATATTTGAAATTTGGCTAAGATTTTATTGTATTTATTTTTTACTTATGACGTGTAAAAGCAAATTTTCCCTTGCAATGTTACCAATAAATTGAGTTGAGTTGTTGAAACTCTTTGACAGATATGCCAGCAGACCAAAGATTAGGATTCCACAAACCTTTCAAGAGTGACTCTCTGACCGCAATCTTAAATAGTACAAAATCTTTGTTTTCATTTAGGATGAGGCATTTAAGTCTGTTATACCAAATTGATTTCTTATGTAGTCAACTACATGGTCCTCTGTGGTTTCCGGATCGCATTGACAAAGATATATATATATATATATTGACATCTTTCTTCAGCAAAAATTTGCAGTTTTAAGAGCATTAGGAGGTAGTCTAGGATGAAACTCTTTGACAGATATGCCAGCAGACCAAAGATTAGGATTCCACAAACCTTTCGAGAGTGACTCTCTGACCGCAATATTAAATGATACAACATCTTTGTTTTTATTTAGAATGAAACATTTTATGTCTGTTATGCCAAATTGATTTCTTATGTAGTCAACTATATGGTCCTCTGTAGTTTCCAAATCACATCAACCAGGATATCCGTTTACGCCTTTCTCCACAGGAGAATTTTTAGTACCAACTTCAATTATAATGCTAGAAGTTTGACTAGTAGATGTTCGAGATTTTGAGTTGGTATTAATTGGACATTGTGCATGATTCTGCTTGATTTCTCAAAACTTTCCCCATCTAGGGATAATATACTAAATTCTACCACTGAAAATGCTGCTAGTCTGTCTTTCTTGGATGTACAGTTGGACCAGGATCTTAACTGAAGAGACCATATTCATAGCCTGGCAACTAATATAAACAAATTTACTTTTGCACTGTGTATAATAAGGGAGAAGGTGAGTGTAGCACAGCTCTGTTGGCTTATCATACCCAAATAAGCTATAGAACTATAGAACAATATTCAGGGATAACTCAGTTAAAGCAAATAGAGTTTTTGTCCTCCAGAAAATGTGTCTCAGAGTATTATAAAGACTGAGGTATAGAAAAAGTTATGTGACATCTTGTATTGAAAACAAAATCTTAACATTAACTGCATTATACATACATGAGTGCATAACTTTCATACGGAAAAACAAATCCTGTCTGATAGCCTAAGAAGATAACATCAATACAACACAATGAGAGACAATCTCATAACCGAGACACCAAGACAAATATACATACATACATAAAACAAAATTGCACCACATTCTCAAAATTTGAAATCAAATTCTCTTACCTTTAAGAAATCTAGAGCCAAAACCAATAAAAAATAAACTTAAAAGAATTCTTATAGAGAAAAACTTATTACTCTCTAATTTTTTCGGTTTTTAAATAATAAGATCATAAAAGTCACTTAAGCTGTACGAGTTCTATCCTAAAACTGTCCTAAAGATTTATGTTGTTTTTTAAATATTGTTACATGGTTAAGTAAATGAAACAATTTAAATTTTGATAAGTTTTATATTGTGACTTAAGAAATTTCAATATGTACAAATAATTTTTACTAAAGCAATTTTATTAAGTATGTTGTAATTTTATCTAGATTTTAAGATATATTTTTGTATTATTTCTTCAGTATAAGAGTTATATAGTAAGTAAGTAATGAATAATTATATAGTATGTAATGAATCCATTACAGTACTTGTTTCAGGACTATAACGAATCCATTAGAGTACTCAGTTTGAAGAAATGATTCATTTTGACATTAAAAATGACATCATTATGACATGCCAGAAGATAAATGTGCTTTTCAGTGGTTAAAATTAAATATTCTGTCTCATTTTCCCAATAATTAGATACGTTATTTTCTTTATTTCTAGAGGACATGAACAATTTTCATTCTGCAATAAAATGATACCAGTTGCATGTATTACTTCACAAACAAAACCATTTAGAATCACCACTATTTACAGGAATGCATACATTGTATTATTTTTTTTCTTTTTTAAGTACAATACTGAAACTTGGCAAAGAGCTTTCGGCCTTAAGCCTAGTTTGGAGCTTTATTTCAAATATGTGTAAAATATTTCAATCATGCAATTCATGTGACTGACATGACATACAATGTATTTTCGCACATTATTGACACTTTAGTCCATAAATTAATTATGAAAATTCAGTAGACCCAAGATCTCAAAAGAGCTCCCCTGGACACTAACAAAGCCCTAGTGAAATATTCGAAAGCTATTTACAAAATAGAGAAGCAATTTTTTTGGAATATTTTAAGACTATAAATATTGTATTAGGTTAAATATAAAAGGACGACACTTGATACAAATACGTAATGTGGAAATTAAATTTTTATCATGTACCTATAATAAAAGTGATTATAACATGAATCACTTCAAAAATAGTGTCACAAACGTAAAAAATCTCAGATTTGTTAAGGGTGGAAAAGAACTGGTCTCTCCTCCCTCAGTTATTCTACAGATTCTACCATTTTTATGTGTTTAGTTTTAGAATTGGATTTAATTTATATTGAGAAAACTGCAGGCAGTTAGAGGCAGTCCAAGATAGTAGCTGGCAGTCAACAGTCCCTATTTATCAATCGAAATTAAAGGCAGTTACACAGAGGACATTGATATTTGTGAGAATTTATTTATATTCCATACCAGTCATTTAAAAAAAGTGATATTTTGACATTACTTATATGTTTTTACGATCTGTGACTGAAACACTTATTCCCAGCTTCTTGTAGGCTATAAGATTTATAATTTGGTCATGGTTAGTAACCTTTTTTTTTCGTCTTGTTTGCTTATTCACAGAGTATACTCTCTTTTTGCATTCACTTTTAAGTTAGTTACCTACCTCAGTAGAAACAGTTTCTTACTTTGCAATTAATGAAAAAAAATGTCTTTTGATATGTATTCTGCGCTAATATCCGACTGGCATAGTTGAGTTATTAAGTATTGTAAAGGTAAGCTAAATCACTCCAATCTTTAACTATTTAGTCCAGCATGAAACGTTTAATGTGAATTGCAGAAATAAGAAAATAATATTGACAATTCAGAAAAAAACAAAGGAATATTTAGGTTATTGATAGAAAATAAAATATAACAAAATAATGAATCAAAGTAAAAACATAAATTTTTTACCTGAAAGATTAGTTGATTGTAATATAACTCCGGAGTTAACGTCCAAAACTCTGACTATTCCACTGTTAGTGCAAATAAGGATAACATTTAAAGAAGGGTGGTATATTATTTCCTTTATATCCGTGTCTAGTTTTAGATATCCATCCTCAGTTAACAACCACGGATCCTCCTCAGCCATTTTGCTAAACACATCTTGCGCCATCAAAATCAAGACATTTGTCACTATTGGATTGAAATTAAATAACGAAGTGAGCAGCCAATACTGTAAATTGTAAAATGAAAAATGAAGTAGGAGCAGGAGCGGTACAACATGAAAATCCCTAGTGAAGAATTTTATTGTGCTGCTATTGGCAATGCTAAAATTAAGTTATTTTTTTCCCACACATTCACATTTTATTTTGTACCAATTATACCATTATTCTCAATCATCAGCCGGTCGCAGGAGAAAGGGCTTACACAAGGATTCTTAATTTGCACCCCTTGCGGCTTTTGGCCAAAACAGTTCTATTTCCGAAACGGGTAGTATAAATAGCACTGCTGCCAGATCTACCGATTTAATTTCTACCGGTAATTACGCCATTTGCTGAAAAAATACTGTACATGTTCTTATGCTCAACAGACTGTAAAGTTTTATTAAAATATATTAATAATATTATATTTCAATGATATGGAATAATAGAACTAAGTTAAAAAAAATGAAACGGATGACTAAGTATTGCCATTTAAAGCAATGAAGTTTTTCGATAATATTATATGTCTTCCTTGATCGCCCACATACATATTTATACATTATTTGTTGTATCACATGTTAATATTTTAATATGTAAGGCAAAATTTAAAAAAGTCTGGTACAGGGACTCGACTATAGTAATTTTGTGCTTTTCTCTCTCCCTTTCTAAGTTAGTGGATAAAGTGAGACAGGACATTTTATATCTTGTACAATGTTGCCAACTGCTGTAGTCTAATTAATCGTAACGACACACTAGAAATTATCGTACATCCCAAAGTTAAATAATTTAGAAAATCGTACAAAAAGTCGTTAATAGTAGTTATTAGTACTAGTGAAATTATCGTACAAAAGCGTACGATATTAAGTTTACAACCGTACATCGTACGAAGACTTAAAAAATCGTACAAATACTATCATTATCGTACTATTGGCAACATTGATGTTGTAGCAATTTCTTTCAATTTACCGCAGGTATATGTTAATATATAGGTAAATCATATTTTGTTGGTTTTTAGTGTTTATATTGAATTTTTTTAAATCATGCTATAAAAGAGATATTTTATACTCCGGATATTTTACAAATAACTTCAACCTAATTTTTAATTTCTTTTAGTAAAAAATAAGATAAATATAAATCTACCGGTTGTTCTTATTAATCTACCGAAAATTTTCGAAGTCTCTACCGATACGATAATAATTGCCGACGATCTGGTAGCATTGATAAGTAGGTTTTGCTGATTGTTTACGCGTGAAACACAATGGATCTTCCGTACACGTTTTACGTAAAAACTAACCTACAAAAATGAAACTTAAAAAGGAAGTACACATCAATCAGCCTTTCGTGGATATCAGACTTTTGTGAATTTAATATAAGTGGTTCCACCTGTTCGGTTTAGCTGCTTTGTTTTGGAGGGAGGCAGGAGGCTCAATCGGTCAGTGTGGAAACTAACGGCCCCGCTAGAAAGGGAGCAGACGCTATGAACATGTGGGGCATAGTTGTACCTGCATTTTATGCAGTTCGTCTACCCAGTTCTACATAAAGTATTAACACAATAGTGAGGGAATACCTTGAAAGAAAAGATCATCTCATTATACCAGTAGTACTTTTAGTGGCAGCAAAAGCCAAAATGCATTTTAAAGTTTTGAAATGAGGAATAACTTAAAAAGATATTTGGAAGAATTAGGGTGCGTAGGGAATTCAGAACCCCCCAACCGGACACCCCATTGATCACGTCTTCAAACTGGAATAAATTATCTGAGAAGGCCAACGGTTGGGATAAGTCACAGAATAATAATTCATTTAGCGTTTAAAATTATCACTTGGTTTTGTGTTAAAAATATGTATATCCTTATAACTTATATTTGAAAAAAGTATCTAACAAAACACCATAAAATACACACAAAAAAGTTTGACGTAAATGGACGGAAACAAATGATGTAATTTGCAATGTGTTCCGCGCCTGAACCCGTGTATGAATGTGGTGTATATATATATATATATATATATATATATATATATATATATATATATATATATATATATATATATATATAATTGAAATTAATTAAGCTAGATTTGTTGTAAAAAAAGCACGGCAACAGAATTCCGAGTAATTTTTTTAACAAAACCTATACTGTTAGGTAAATCTATCCAATTAGGCGTTAGATTAGCCCAGGTTCGTCGATAAAACCATCATTATAGTCGTAATAATAAAGTGTATTTGTAAATTAATAAATTTCAACAATACACCAATTAGTACGAGTCCTTGGTAGCCAAACCTTTCCCCGCTCAACCGGCTAGTGTAGTAGTGTACCATGCTAGAACAATTAGTGGAATCGCCGGATCTGTTTTTGTGCGCATGCTTCGGCTTTGACAGTTGGATTATTAATTATTATTGCTATAGGCCAGGTCCAAATTTTTGTATTTAATAGTGCAAAAACCCAGTAAAAACAAAAATAAATGATACATTGATATGTCGAATAGTTAAGTGCTTAAACTAGACTGTCTACGATTCTTAAATAAATTCCACATATATTTAACATAGGATATAGGTAGCAATTTTTTAATATATTCAAACCGCTTAAAATAAAAATCTCAATAAGCACTATGTAGACGTCACTACATAGATAATAATAGATGACTCAAAAATCTGAAAGGTCCACAAACGTCAAAAATATCGAAATTTCGGTTCCGAAATGATTACAAATGTGGTTAGAACACAACTCCTATTTAAAACGTTTTTCTCTTGCGCAAAAACGTAACTGGGCCTTGAACGGTTTTTAGACATGTTGGAATGAAGAAACTAAAAATTATACAGACATGGTAAAGACTTTTCTATAGACCTGATTGACGTCTCCAAAATTGTTATTAGGTGTATCAGTTGTTTATTAGAGGCCTAAGATTCAAGTTTCCGAGCTAATGTTAGGCACTTTGCCGCGGATATAAAAAGTGGCTTAAAATAAAGACACCGGACCTTTAATTTTCCTTTCTCTCCTGTTCTGAGAAACGGAACGTCGCCGAAATAAATTGACTTCGAATTCGTGATAAAAGCTTCAAATATTACTAGTGTACCAAAAATCGTTAAGATCGGCGAGAGTACGGCTAACTATATATTTACCGAAACTAAGACAAAAAATTATAAAAGTTATAACTTCTTAATTTTCTTGCCTTATTTTATCTATAAATTAGGACATGAGGAACACTCAGAAATAATCACGCTTCATACTTTTTGGATGTAACTTTTCCTTCATTTTTGTTGGCATCTTGGAAACATCAAAAATCATCGAGCTTCAATTTTAAGGAGATAACATATTTGATATAAATTACCTTAGACAAGGAATCTTTCCTTGTCTAAGGTTAATGTCTTTCAGTTGGTACCCACGTATCGAAATCAAAAATCCCCAACTAATAGTGAATTGAAATCTCTTTTTTTGTCTAATCTGCATCCGACAGCTGGCAGTTGGCAACTGTGTTTGGCAATTAGTTCTCTTGCGGAGTTATTCCATTGAAAAATTTTTGTGTAAAATTTTCTACATTTCATTTTCTAAAAAATGGCTCAAAAGGTACATGAAATCAAGGAACAACTCGGCAAATCCCTCAGGGACAGTAGTAAACCCTGGACCGGGCTCTTGTCCCAGGTTGAACAAAAAACCGGCGTGGACAGACTGTACGTGTTCATAGGTGAGTCAAAATTTGATCTAATTATGGTCAAAAACAGGTTTTTTTCAAACGAGTTGTTAATTATCAACGTGGTTAAAACCTTTCCATATTTGATATCTAGGTTTTTTTATCTATGCATTTATTCGTAATCATATGGTTTGTATGTAATTTTGTAGACAGAGGCTTATCAAACCCAACAAATTTATCTTTTGTTTAGTTAACTTTTTGAGCAGTTTTAAACCACTTTCGGGACTAAAGTTTTAATTTTTGGGCCCTTGTGTTGCTCGTGAATTCTTCGTAGGTTATTATTTTTGATTGATAGGTATGGACCAAATTGTTGTTCGAGTTAAGGATTTTTTTATGGACGACAATGAGACAAGGCGTTACTTTAAAGGTGATACGAACAAGTAGATATTGCTAAAAATAATATTTGAAAGGCTCTAAATGAATTTGTCAGGGTACCAATAAGTCATAGTAGTGGTATGATATTTT
This sequence comes from Kuschelorhynchus macadamiae, assembly GCA_030620095.1. Lineage (NCBI taxonomy): Eukaryota > Metazoa > Arthropoda > Insecta > Coleoptera > Curculionidae > Kuschelorhynchus > Kuschelorhynchus macadamiae. Next base: position 34,404 of record JAUTXW010000029.1, read on the forward strand.
GTGTAACGGAAAAATCTGTGCTTTCTTATAATCTGAAAATGCTAGACTGTAAATATTACATTGATAAGATTATATAGGTAAACAAATCGCGTACTAGAACAAGTGTATAAATATGTACAGATTGTGTAATGTACACATTTTTTTTTCTGGGTGACTAGAAAAATATTTTTTACCATATTCACAGTGAATTGCATACATTGATATAATAATTGCTAAAAAGAATTAAAGGTTCTGTTACTCAGGGTGACCAGAATTTGGCAAAGAGCTCAGGCACAAGAACAGAAATGACATTTACATACTTGATAAATTATTCTGCAACTGACAATAATCGAAGAAATGTAAACAAAACTTTTTTTTTTATTATTTCATATTATTTTAGAACAAAATAGTTAGTTTCTGTTGTGTTTGGATCTAAAATTCAGTAGACATGTTTAATGATAAAACTTGTGTTATTAAGATTTTATTGAATCAGTGTTATACAAAAATTCTGGAAATGAAAGCTCAAAAAAGAAAATGAAATTTTTTAAATATATTATTCTGGATCTAGAGATGGATTTAAGGACAATAGGTACTCGCCTAGATTATAAAAAGCCTGTTATTAAGTCAAAACTAATTTAAAATTTTAACATTCATTCTTTAGGTATATTATTTTAAATTTTTGTTTCTTTTATGGACTGAAAACTATAAGTTGGAAATAAAAGTGTTCTTTTTGTGGAATTAGTAATATATTGTTTTGTTGTTATTTGTAATATATTATTTTGAAAATCATGTATTTGCCTTGCTGGCATTGCAGATTTTACAGGAATAATTCTTTGAATTTTTTTGGTTTTAAGATTTTTTTTAATATATCTCCACAGCTTTGGGCAAGGTCCTTAAAATCAGGTTAAAAATGTAAATACAAACAAAGCCATCCATGTTAATCATTCTCACATAGTTGCCAAATGTTGCATATCTGCTTAGAATAGTTGAAGTTGATTTAATATTTATTATTAAGACGGACTGATCGCATAAAGAATAGTTTGCGGTGAAAATTGCAACGCTGTCAGATATCTTCGCGAGGCTTACCAGTGGCGTAGCTATTTTTGAGATAATTTATTTTATTTATTTATATATTCCCATGGGCATATAGCCCATTACAAAGAAAAAATGTTTAGATTATATACATATTACAAAATGCAAATTAATACACACATTAACAGTTAGTCACTTTATCACATTTGAACAGAGAAACAAAATACAATCACAAAGTCTATATTACAAATTAAGACGATTCAATCCTTTTAGAAAGACTGTGCGGGAATTAAAAAAGTCCAAAGAAGAAGAGTGCTCATTGGCCAAATTTGAACATCTAGTTAAATAAGAGTTCTGGCCATAGTTAGTTCGGTGAAAAGGTACCCAGAATGGCCGCGCGGAACGGGTTAACCTAGAAGGTACGTGAAGACCTATTTCATTTAGTAAGGATGGGCACATCACGGTGCCGTTCAAAATTTTATAAAACAGCTTAAGGTCGTGCGATGTTCTACATGATGATAGTGAATTAAGATGATATTCTTGCTGCAGAATATTGTAACTCAGAACTTGGGGCTGGCCAGATTTGAATGCTAAAAATCTAAGAAATGACCTTTGAACTCTCTCAATGGCGTTTATATGTACTTGATAACAAGGTGACCATACAGATGATGCATATTCAAGATGAGGTCTGATAAGGGCACAATACAAAGTTCTGATGGCTTGTAGATTGTGAAAGTCATGGCAGCATCTCCTGACAAAACCCAACATGTATTATTTGCTATATTTTTTTTAGCCCAAATATTAGTATGGTGGATACGACAGTTTCTTTGTTCCAAGATGAACAGGAACGACTTCACATTGCAAAAGTGAGAGTTTTAATAATAACTTGAAAACAATTAATTTAGATATTATGTCCTGGAAAAGTCTGCACTAAATGGGAAACTTTATTATCAATTTCTCGAAAAACTTTCTTCTTGAAAAAAGTTGTGTGTTTGGCGAAAAAATAGTTTTCACAATATTTAACTTTGTCAGATATACAGGGCATTCAAAAAATACAAAAAAGTGTATTTCAAAAATTAAAATTTTTGTGACTGCCGCGGCCGTAAAAAATCGTAAATAAAGGTTTAGTATTAGTTATGTCATATTAGTAATAGCTAAGGAAATATTTAAATAAATAAATATCTCCATAACTATAATATAAAAAATTTTACTCAGTTTATATTTACGATTTTTATGGCCCTTAAAACTACCGTCAGAAAAATTTTACTTTTTTGAAATTGTTAGTGAAATCCACTTTTTTGAACATCCTGATCTAAAGTTTATTACTATCAAAAATATTTTTTTTGAACCACCAACTTTTATCAAGAAATCAATAATAAAAAAATTAATAAATGCATTAAAATGCAAGATGTTTAATAATAAAATCATCAAAACTTTTTGGTGATTCTGAAGTACCCTGTATAATATTGTACACTATATTTGAAACTTAATTTTTTTTTATAAAAATTTAAATAACAAGGTTGAAAGTGGTGCTGCACTTTATAAATTTTCACCCAGACACTTGGTTTATAAAAATTAATCAAAGTTTAAAAGTTTGGTATAATTTATTTATAAACGGTTTGATATAATAACAAACAACTATTATTATCGACAAAACAAAAGTAACAGCATAATAATTTAATATTTCATTATTTATATAATAATTAAACTCGTCTATTACATATTTAATGATTCAGTGACAATTTTCAAAATCGGAAATTAAGAGGAAATTTATATATATATATATATATATATATATATATATATATATATATATATATATATCAAATTTTAGATTAGCAAGAAGCTGATTTAATATAATTTTATCAATAATTATCTGTGACAAAAGACCAGGCACGAAAATAGAATTCCAATAACTGCTAATTAGCAGTTCCATATTGGCTCTGCTTACTACAGGTATTTTTTAACTCCAACCTCAGGAAAATTAGGGAGCAGGCTATTTTTTGAAATTCTAACTTTTTGACGGGTTTTTTAACAAGCCCAAGTTTACACTGTTAGATATTCTGCGATTGCAAAGAAGTTTCGCAAATATTTAAATGTAAAAAATTAAGAAAGGCTACCCTAAGTTTTCTAACATAAATCAAGGAAATAGGAAAATAAATTTAATTTTTCTTCCACAAAAATCTCCTGTCATAAGCAAAATTGCAAATGCGTGCCGAGACCAAATTTATGATAATTCCAACAAAAATTATTATTCTTATTAAACTTAGAATATATGGTAGCTGCTGAAAATTTCTCTTCGTGATCCATTTTCACATAGTTTTGAAGTTCTTATCTTTAGGTATACAAAACACGATTTAAGGAATAAGAAAATTGTTGAATTTACCTTTGGGAATTGAAAAAAATTACCTCCAAAAAATATTCGATTTTGACAATGAGGAATATTTAGAATTCTCAAAAAAAGAAAAACTTTTAAGCAAACGCTCATTAAAAGTAGTTTTAGAATTTCGAGAAAGTACTAAAAAGAAAGATGAATACATTGATGATTAAAGAAATCCAGATTTTTAATGTAGCAATATGGTTCCAGACCCTCTATGGAAGATAACACCACATTAACCTTGATATTAACAGTGACTAAGCACTTATTTATTAAAAGACTATTAAATTTATAAAACCTAAAAATATTAAGCAAAAGTCGCCAACGTCCTATTTACTCAAGATATACCTATAATTTTTTACGTTTTCATAATTGTTCTACCTGCAATGTTTTAATAGATATTGGCAAGTAACTAGTTTTTTGCAACTTTTTTTCATATTTTATTGCACTTGCAGAAGGACTAGAAACAAGTGAAAAAAAAGCATTCTTCTTAATAATTTTTTTGTCATTGAATTGGTTTTGACAGGGTTGGATCACTCTAGAACTGAAATCCTGGCTACGTGCCTGCAAAGACATATTTATTTAATGGTTCATTTGGCAATGTTTATTATTAGCAATAAGCATTAAAGAACAAGCATTTCCATGACAAAATACAACCAATAACAGTGTGGTTTCTTATTACTATTGTTACTAAAGATGAAGATAAAACTAAATTTTGTTACATGGACCCACTTTGTGTTTTGATGTCTATACCAAGAGTATAATGCTTATTTAATACCTTTCTTTCTCAGCTTATCACCGACTTCATAGGAGATATGTAATAAAATATAATTTATCACTTTTTAATGCAACCTATTTTTTGAAATCGGGTTTGTTTTTCAAAACATTTTGATTTCACCCTTTTTCCAACACATTTTAGTTCTATTTACGCGAAGTTAGGTAAACATTTGGGTCCACTACTTTTAAAAGTTTGCCAGGCTCACGGCAAGTAACATTATATAAAAATGCACCACCTTAACATGTATTGGATCTATTCATATTTACAGAAAATCAGCGATAAACATGGCCCAATATTAATATGAATACAAAATTGAACTTCGTGTCCCTAAAAACCACAAAAACCATATTATGAAAAACAATATCTTTACAGTATTTATCCCTCAATTTATCCCCTTTTTTCCCCACCATCCACCTTCCCCGCTATACATTTCACTTATTGACAATATAAATATTTTGTGCCAAGATGTTTAATATTTTTAACATTATTATATATTATATTATTATTTTTTATATATATTATAATATATTATATTATCATTTATATTACCGAAATCACCTGATAAAAACAGATTCTCCCTAGTTGGGATAATGTACCTCAGGATGGTATTTATTTACTTTTTTGATCACTTATTTTTAAAAACCAAATTTTTAGGCAATAAATTAAAGCATTTCAAATTCATTAAAGAAAATCTACAGTAAATGAAAAACTGAAAAGTAACGCTATTGCGCTATTTTCATTTTTTGTATATGCCTGCTATATGAGAACTCCGACACTAACGTAAATATTCCTTGAAAATTTCATCCAAGATGCAAACCATCCTGGAGTAATAAATGACAACATAAAATAGTGGGTCTTACAGCTTATTCAATCAAAATTTAGTACCTATGCTTTATCAAATAGTATATTTATGTTGTTCATTAACCCCTCAAAAAAGGTGGTTTGATAAATTTTATAGGAATATTTGAGACTTTTCTCTAATATATAAATTAGCAAAACGCTGTAATCCGTTTATCATCAGTGTCTTCGACTTTATAGATAAGTTGAAGTTAGAAAAAATTAATTTAAGCCCAACGGAAATGTGCAATACAAAAACAATACTTGCAAATATAAGAACGCTATTAGACAGTGATTTTACCCTTCAACTATAGCACTGGTATGACATAACCTTACTTACCCTCGAAACCAAACTTCTGGTTTTAAATCGTTTCTTTTTCTGCAAATAAAGCACGTTCACACCATTTTCTTAAAGTTTTTTAAACAGATTCTTGAAAATAGCCACACAAAACACTTGGATTTCTGAAAAACCCTTATTTCACCAACTAGAACAACAAACCAGGGTTAATGTTGGATTCCTCCAAAATGTAAACAACTGGGTCTAGGTTATTTCCATGTCGTTGGTATTCACAAGGAATAATACACTTGCCATTCTGTCAAACATCATTGTTACAAAGACATCCAGAATGTATGGCTATAAGTGTCTTAATAAATTCAAAGTGCTTATAGGAGATCAGAGTGATTATAAAAATCTTTAAAATATCAATTAAAACATTTCTTAATTGATAATGGATGAATTTTTCAAGCACTAACCTATAAAAACTTATAGGTATTGACTATGTGTGTAATATATATATATATATATATATATATATATATATATATATATATATATATATATATATATATATTATTTACTGTGTTATACCTGATGTCTTGTTTGGGTATATGTGCTGCTTGTTTGTATGATTTTGTATTGGCTAATATTATTTTTGTCAGGACATCAAAACAATTTTTTTCTGTTGTGTACTAGTTTTAAGTATTACCAATTGACTAGCCTAATAAGTATGTAATTTTGTTCAAGCTTATATGGTGATTAAAATATAGCTGAATATGTTTATTATTATTTATTTACATTAATTATCTCAGTATATGAAGATTGAAACAGTGATGAAGAACCAGATCACATCTTATTTTTACCAATTCCCATTCAGAGTAAGTTAGGTTGGTAAGACCATCATTGTTGGAAATATATAAACTGATTGCTTGTTTTTGTTCCAACATACGCTCAAGCATATAGTAAGTAGAATTCCAACGCGTCTGAATATCCTGAATTAACTTCTTTTTTTTTTAATTCAACTGGTTTGACTATTTTGAACAAAATGGGTTGTTTAATCCATGTCAGTTTGGCTTCTGGAATGGAATCTCAACAACAGTGGCAGTAAATTGTTTAACAAACTTTGTTCATAGTTGTTTTGAAAACTGAAGTTTGCTCATGCTTGCTTGTTTAAGGCATTTGATTATCTTATCACATAAGACCATAGTATACCACATTGATCAATACTAGTGCTTGTTGTCTCAGATATTATTCTATTTGCAGCCGTAGAAGTTGTGACATCATACAACTTCTCTCGCTGAATCTGTAAGTCCTAAGAACTCCTGAATGGGAAGGTTGAGGCCTCAAAGGTTGGAATTTATAAATGGTTCTTGAATAACTGGTTGGGAATGTCTGATTCAAAAATACATGGGGACGTTTACGTTGCACCACTTTCCACCCTCCAAAATTCAGTCAGGTTTCTGGGAGTAATGTTGGACTCAAAGCTTTCATGGGCGAAGCATGCTATTAATCTGGTGTCAAGGCTGGGCAGATGGTATTTTCTGATCAGGATCCTTAGAGATATTGTATTTAGTCCTTGAATTTGATTTTCTGAACTATTATGTTTTTATAAATGATCTTTTTTCTATGATCTGGGATTTAATGTTCAGTTTACAATGATAATCTAAGTTTAGTTTACTCACTGTAGAACATTTTATTTGTTGTTTAATCCAATCAACAGAATGGAACATAATGCCAGACATATTGTTAACACTTATTATGATCGGTTGAGATTTTTTGATGTGTCTTTAAATAGATTTAAGTTGGATGTAAAACGAATTTTATTAGGATAATTAGTTGTATTTTATTAATATTAAAGTTTGTAAACGTGAAAATGTTGAATAAATAAATAAATACAATGACAATCAGCTATAAACAATTCTGATAACATTTTACAATCCTTAACAGTAGCCCCAGTTGATACCATTTTATTATTTAGCAGTAATATTAATTCATTCACTGTTTTTCTGAGACCAGTATGCCTAATTATATCAGAACCTTCATACAGAAATTGATTGTTATAATATATTTATTTAATAGCTCTGAGCTAACAAGTTATAGATCAGTTTTTAGGCTGTTCAAGAAAACATCTAAATGGTCATAAGTATTTGTCTTATTTCACTTACTCTTGAACACCTTTAATTAGTTTTACTTATATTGACATAAAGATCGTTCTCATTATGTAAAACAATATAATTTTCATAAAGGAGAAACCTATGTGGCCCCATGACGGCCCCAGTGTACCCCAAAAGTTGTTTTATTTTTTTTAAAACTGAAAAATATTCAATTTCACAAACTGATCACGACCTTGTAATAAGTGGCTTTTTATCCACTCAATAATGGTAGAAGCAAATCGTTACTTCTGTAGTTTCAAAAGTAGCATATGTCTGTTAATTGTCTCAAACACCCATTTAAATTCCAACCAATACCAATTATTAATTTTTCTACCAAAGGGTTTTTCCAGTTGCATAAAAATTAAAAAAAAAAAAGACATTTATTCAGTTAACTCCTTTTTAAGGCATGTTGAAGGAATATTACTGAACTTCTTTCTGACGTAATAAATACTTGCTTGCTTGAGGGGTGCCTCCCAAGCGCATTTAAGATGGCTAGGATCTTAAATCATTTGGCTATTTATCGAAGAAAGACATTAAATGAAAACAAAGTTTAGTGCATGTCGTTCTCCACTCCACTCGGTTTTTCATTAGTGGTTTTTCACGTGCTGATCATGCACTGACATTGTTTTGGTTTAATGTCTTTCTTCGATAAACAAACTAAATCATTTTTCGATGATTTTATATGGATCTACGGAATATTTTTAATAGTTTTAGTCTTTTATTAAAATATTAAAGTAAATTAAGTAACTCTGAGGAAATAATTTTTTATTATTAATTTAAGAAATGTTTATTTAAATTAAAATTGGCAGAAAATATGAAATCGTTTTCCAAATAAGCTTTTTCGATATCATCTCATCTGTGCCTACTTTTTATCTTATTTCAGATTTTTGTTTTTTTTTAAACACCTTGTATAACTGAAATAAGGTTGCAGCCCGATAAGGATGGCCTTAGAACACCATAGCAACCATCTTATATAGGGGGTTACCTAAGACCCTGTCATTTCTTTCAAAAATTTGTTCGACCAGAATTCTTACTATGGAAGATTTCTTTTTCTCTTTTTTCCTAATTAGAATTATAAAAACTAAGTTTTTGGAAGGATGAACTTGTTTTTGGAGTATCACTAACATAACTTGAAAATATTTAAAAGAGTGATTATATGATGTTTTAGAATACAAAAATGTATTATTTCTAACTAAAAGTAATTAATATATTAGATATTTTAAAGCGTTGATCATCTTTGATATCCACATGACACATAATTCAGCTGAGTGATCACTATCGCCAACCTCAAGAATCAAAAGTCGGTAGATTCGAGTAAGAAGAATCAGTAGTTTAAGAAAAAAATCGGTAGGTTATAAAAGTATCAATATTATAAGAAAAAAAAAATCTAGAGCTGGGTATGAAAAACAATTTCTAGCGATTTTGAAATTTTTTCTTAGTTTCCAACATCGCGGATTTTTGGAAAAATTGATTTATCAAAATAATCTGCTGAACAAAGCCCACTTGTGGTAATCAAAGGTATATCTATCAGATAATGTACAAGGTTGGCTCCCTTAAATTTTCCAACATGAATATTGAATTTCAATTTATTTATTCATGTCAAATATATCTGGTAAAATGTTATACACGTCAATATATTCAAAGTAAAAGGATAAACTATAATAAAACATATAGGCCTTAATTTATTAAAGTGATGACATACACATACGTTATTAAAGTTTGAATTCAAAAACAACACAACGATTTACACAATAATTATATCACATCTAAAATGTAAAATTTAAAAACTCCTGAAATGAATAAAATGAACGCACAATAAGCATCTTTTTTATTTTATTATGAAATTCCTTATATGGTAAGTTCTTGAGATTTACCAGCAAGGCTTTAAAAAATTTATGGACCAAAATCCAGTACCATCCTGACACCTCTTCAGACGCCAGTAAAGGGGTACAAGGTCCCTTTTATTTCTTGTATCATACTCATGTATTTCATCATGAGTCAGGTAGATTGTGCTCCGTTCCCCAATGAAGCAAAGACATCCCTACAATCATCCCGGTAATTCAGATGAGCGAGAATCCTCACTGCTCTCCTTTGGAGAGCAAACAGTCTATGAACTCCCGAGGAGTGTCCCCAAGCGAGGATTGCATATGAGACATGCGACTGGAAAAGAGCAAAGTAAGCTATTCTCAAGATGTTTGGAGAAACACATAATACGTTCCATAGAGCATATATTCTTTGATTTAATCTACCAGCAACAGCATCTATGTGTGGACCCCATTGTAGCCCTGAGTCTAGCAAGACTCCCAAAAATTTTGCCTGAGACTTATGGTCGTCATTCTCAGGGAACTCTCGCAGAGAAAATAACATTCTACCCGTTTTAGCCCTGTTAAGAACAGCCTGTTAGAGCAGAACTACAGCTCAGCCTCGTCCTGCGCAGCCACAGATCCTCCCAAAGAGTTCTCTAATGTTTTATCAGCAAAAGAAAGTCGTGTCATCAGCAAATAGAGTGTATTTAGCTATACTGTTGGTAGGTAGGTCATTGATATATATTAAATTAAAAAGAGAATTGGGTCCAGGTTTGATCCCTGTGGAACACCAATATTAACACTTCTCTCTGCCGAAAACGCGCCCTCATACCTCGCCATCTGAGTTCTATTACTCAGGTATGATGCAAGCATCTCTATACTATCATTACAGAAGTTGTAATACTGTAACTTTTTCAAGAGGATATTGTGATCAACACAGTCAAAAACCTTGCTGAGATCACAGAATAGGACTGTGCCATACGTTTTACTATGGAAGGTCTCTATTATAAAAGAAATCAGGACCAGGATGCCCATGGTTGTACTCCTTCCCCTTCAAAAGCCAGATTGACAGTTTGAGAAAAGACCATTAGTTTCAAAAAAACTTACCAATCTTAGTGCCATACACTTTTCAAACATTTTCGAAACAACTGGCAGTAGGGAGATAGGCCTATAGTTTTCTGGTATTTTGGTGTTGCCTTTTTTAAATATTGGTGGAACAATAGTTTTTTTTAATCTTGAAGGAAAGGTGTTATTTCTAAAACAAATGTTTATTAATTTAGTGAAAGGTAATAATATTATATTTTTAACTGATTTTGTAACTTTAACCTTAAATCCAAATAAATCTTTGCTATTTTTATTTTTTAAGGTGTCGCGCACTTCATTAAATGAGACTTCTGTAAAAAAAAGGGGTTCACAGTGGGAACAAATAATTTCATTTTATCCAATGGGTCTACCTCCACTTTCGGAACATGACTTATAACATTCTCTGCAATGTTACAAAAAAAATTCATTAAAATTATCAGGGGAAAGATTACCTTCATTGGGAACCGCGCTATTCTTACCTCTATGTTGATTATGATATGCCACATTGCTTTCGTAGAGTTATTTGAATTTATTAATTATTAAGCTGTTGTTGGCATTTATTTTGGCTTCTCGTATTTTGCTTTTATACCCTCATGTTTTTATATTGCTGGGCATTTAAACATCCATACTGCCTGTTTGTCTCTCTCAGAAAGGCTAGCTGCTCCCTCATTGCCTTCAGCTGCTCGATAAACCAAGTGAAGGTGATGTCCTGGTTGGATTTCCCTATGTATTTCTTTTCTGGAAAACAGTCAAGATAAGCTTCATCAAGAATCTGCATAAACTGCTCAAATTTCTGCTCCGCAGTCATACCTCCGGTATTGATGAAATTCCAAGACTCCTCAGAAAGCCTTGCATGAAACTTAAACCTGTTTTTCCAAAAACAGTTCGGCTTTCGCAATGGCAAATCCACAGTTCTTGCTATTAATTCATTGTCATCAGATGTCTTTGAGGGTGGCTGTGATACCTACGCATCATTCTTTGACCTTACAAAGGCTTTTGACTGCGTTTCTCACCCCATACTTCAGGAAAAACTTAGATATTACAACTTTATGCCACATAGCATCACTTTGATCCAGTCTTACCTTAAAGATCGCTGACAGTTTGTGACTTTTGATGGTGTAGTCTCTGATATGGTGACTTTACAACATGGTGTACTGCAAGGATCGGTTCTGGGCCCAACCTTGTTTCTCACTTATGTGAATGATATTGCTAATGCTGTCGATGGTGCAAATCTTATTCTTTTCGCAGATGACACTACTCTCTACTTTCAATGTCATCCTTCCACACCTACTGCCAATATTATAGCTGAGAATCATTCTAAAATTGAAGCCTGGTTCACATCAAATAGACTCAGTTTAAACATCACTAAAATCCAGAATATGAAATTTTCTATTCATAACAATAGCCAGACTCCACCCCCTGATGAATCTGTCAAGTTCCTGGGAGTGTATTTGGATGTAGGAATGACTTGGGCCGGTCATGTGGCAGAACTCAGTAAACGGCTCTCGAGAATAATCTTCTTGGTGAGAAACCTTTCTAAATCTGTTTCACTTGAGACCTTGCTGACTGCTTATCATGGTTGCTTTGCATGTAACATGTCACATTCATTGCTTGTATGGGGACACTCAGCTCGTGCTAAAAAAATCTTTAGCATACAGCGTAGGTGTGTATGTATATATATTTGTGTCTGTGTTATTTCAGGGAAAACCTGCAAACTTTTTGCACACATGCTGATATTCATAGTCACTTCACCAGAAACAGACAAAACATTGTTCCTAATTTCCACTGCCTTTCAAGGACTAGAGATGGTGCCAGATACATGGGCATACGGTTTTTCAATGTGCTACCCAATAGGGTGCGTGATCTTGACAGTGTTAAATTTAAAAACAAAATCAAAAAATATCTTTTATCCAAATCTTTCTACACCTTTGAAGGAATATCTCAGTAATAATTTTAATGACATAGGCTATGTATAATGTTTGAAAAATGTTTCTGTACTTTGTTTTAAAAATGTATATGTGTTTTAAATATTAGTATTTTAAACTTCAATTTAGATTACTGTACCTTTTTTTTGCATACTTTTGACGTGTAAAAACAATTTTTATTGTATTATTATGAATAAATGAGTATTGACTATTAAAAAGTCCCTCCTGTGTAATAGGTCTACAAACTGTCTTATTCTGTGTAACTCCTGTCGTTTCGTGGGTGAGAATACTAACAATCTGGCCCCAGTAATCAGAAATCCCAAGATCTATCACCTCAGAATTCGGCACCCACCCCTATAACATGACTGCAAAATACATTATCTAAGCAATATTCACCTCGGGTTGGCTCATAGACTGTCTGCTATAAACCAAAGCCCACCAGAGTCAAACTGCGGCTGGATCAGGAGTGTTGAAGTGAACATTAAAATCTCCTGCCAGAATTACCTGCTTATTCGAGCCTATCTTTGTCAAAATTCCCTCCAATGATGTTATATATATATATATATATATATATATATATATATATATATATATATATATATGTATATATATATATATATATATATATATATATATATATATATATATATTCCGTGCCAGGACTGCGAAAAGTTGTACGTGGGGCAAACTAACAAGCGAATATCAGCAAAAGTGGAAGAGCATAAACTCAGCATCAGAAATAAACAAACAACCTCAGTTTTATTCCTACATCATATTTATATATAAATACATATATATATATATATATATATATATATATATATATATACAGGGTTCGCCAAACTCATTGGCGTATTAGAAGTATATGGAGAACGAGTAAAGATATTTACTTGAGATTTGGGTAAGTTTCATACTAAGAAGTGAACTTTATTTTAAAAATAATTTCGAAGTTGCGGCGTTGCCAGCTCTATTGCAGACAGACAGAAAGTTTCTTTTTTTAAATACAATACCCTGTATACTATTACATTGTCAAATTCTATGTATTATTCTGAGCATTTTTTATGTAGTATGTCCTATACCTAATTTGAGAGGTTTCTGAAATAAAAATTATTTTCTAATTTTTAAGGGTCAAATCGAGTTCAATATAAAACACAATATATTTTTAGAACGTTGTCCCAGAATTCTGAAATTTTTATACGAGTTTCCGAACATGTAGGTTAATTGACGACTCAAGGTAATTTTTAATTAAAAGTTATACAGGGTGTATAAAAATATAGTTTATTCGCGATGAACAGAAATGTTCATAACTCGATTTTTTTAAATGGAACACCCTGTATATTTTAATTGCATCAAATAGAGAGAGACATTGCCTTTCAAATGACAATAGGTATTCCTATACCTATCTCTAATGGGTAATGAACTAAGTGGCATTTTAAAAAAAATCGACCATTTTAGTATTTTCTGTAAAAAAAATCTATTTTAAGCGCACTGAATAGAGAAGTAAACATTTTTGTCAAATACTGGCAAGTTATTTCTACGTATATCTGTCTTAATGATACCTAAATGGAAATACTTTTCTTGAGAAAAATCGATAATTTAATAGTAACAATATGTATTCACAAACGCTTTTGATAAAAAATTAACGATACTACCGAATAAAACAATACTCACGATGGAACACCCTGTATATTTTTGTTGCATCCAACAGAGAAAAAATTACCTTTCAATAGTATTAGCATCGCTGATGATTAATTAATTAGATGCCATTTAGTAGAAGGACGAATAATATCTCGTAAAACTAAAGATTATTTAACTAGTAGGCTGTGCACGCCTGTCATCTCCCAGGAAACAAAACAGAGAACATTTGTTTTTAATATGCATAGTTGTCAAAAATTCACTAATTTAAAATGGCAAATTCTTACTCAAGTGTAGAAATTCTAAATTTGTTTTATGTACACGGTCAATGTGATAAAATAATATCAAGAACATGTAGACAATTTAATCAACTTTATCCAGATTCTGTCCCAATGAACGAGAAAAAGTTTAAAAGAATAGAGAAGAATTACAGAGAACAATAATGTTAAAAGACCAAGACTTCAAGTCAAACCTGTAACAGGTAACGAAGACAATGAAATTACTGTTTTGTCTTATTTCCATACATACCCTCACGCATCAATTAATAGCGCAGAGAAAGATTTAGGCATTTCTTACAAATCGGTGGAAAGAATTTTGCACAAACATAGAATGCATAATTATAAATTTATAACAGCCCAGGCTTTAGAGCCTACTGATCCTCCTCAGCGCGTCGCATACTGCGAAATGATCCTGATGCGTACACAAGAAGATCCCAACTTTTTAAAAAAAGTTATTTGGACGGATGAGAGCAAATTCACAAAAGAAGGGATATTTAACAGAAGAAATTCACATTTTTGGTCCAAAGAAAATCCTTATTTTATCAGAGAAAAAGGTTTTCAATACAAGTTCGGTTTCAATGTATTTTGCCTCATGATGAATGACAAAATAAAGTTTTGCTTTTACGATGAAAATTTAAATTCTGAAAAATATTTGGAAATATTGAAAACTACAGTTTCTGATTTTCTCTACGAGTTACCATTGAACTTACTCCGGAGCTGCTGGTATCAGTTAGATGGGGCACCGGCTCACTGTACAAACGAAGTAAGTGCGGAACTTACTACAATCTTCGAAGACAGATGGATTGGCCGACGAGGTCCATGGATTTGGCCACCTAGGTCCCCAGACCTTACCCCTCTCGACTTCCATCTTTGGGGCAGGGTAAAAGGGATAGTTTATCAGACGCCAATAGAAACAAAGGAAATCGGACAAGAGATTCAAAAAGCAACGAGTCATGTAATGACACAAGTTCTGGAATGCCTCAGAGTTAATGGAGGACACTTTAAACAGTTCAGTTACTGACAATTCATTTGGGGATAGTTCTGTTGTTAGCTATATTTTTGTAATATTGTTTTATTCGGTTGTATTGTTAATTTTTTATCTAAAGCGTTTGTGAATACATATTGTAAATATTAAACTATAGATTTTTCTCAACAAACGTATTTTCATTTAGTTATCATTAAGATAGATATATTATTGACAAAAATGTTTACTTGTCTATTTAGTGCTTTTAACATAGATTTTTTTTCCAGAAAATAATAAAATGGTCGATTTTTTCTTTTAAATGCCAGTTAATTCATTACCCATCAGAGATAGGTATAGGAACACCTAATGTCATTTGAAAGGCAATGTCTCTCTCTATTTGATGCAATTAAAATATACAGGGTGTTCCATTTAAAAAAAATCGAGTTATGGACATTCTGTTCCTCGCGAATAAACTATATTTTTATACACCCTGTATAACCTTTTATTAAAAAATACCTTCAGCCGTCAATTAACCTACATGTTCGGAAACTCGTATAAAAATTTCAGAATTCTGGGACAATATTCTAAAAATATATTGTGTTTTACATTGAAGCCGATTTGACCCTTAAAAATTAGAAAATAATTTTTATTTCCAAAACTGCTCAAAATAGGTATAGAACATACTACATAAAAAATGCTCAGAATAGTTCGTAGAATTTGACAATGCAATAATATACAGGGTATTGTTTTTAAAAAAAGAAACTTCCTGTCTGTCTGCAATAGAGCTGGCAACGCCGCAACTTCGAAAATATTTTTAAAATATTGTTCACTTCTTAGTATGAACCTTACCCAAATCTCAAGTAAATATCTTTACTCGTTCTCCATATACTTCTAATACGCCACTGAGTTTGGCGAACCCTATATATATATATATATATATATATATATATATATATATATATATATATATATATATATATATATATATATATATATATATATATATATATATCTATATATATAATATATATATATATATATATATATATATATATATATATATATATATATATATATATATAATATCTATATATATAATATATATATATAATATATATATATATATATATATATATATATATATATATATATATATATATATATATATATATATATAATATATATATATATAATATCTATATATATATATATATATATATATATATATGTTATATATATATATATATATATGTATACATATATATATGTATATACAGGGTCCTGCAGCTCACCTCCCGTCTTTTATTATACCTAAACCATTTATTTTAGAAAAAATATTTAAAAGCCACTATATGCTGTTGATTAGAGAGCACATTTTAAAAATATTCTTGATTATGCAGGGTGTTACAAAAAATAGTGGCGCATAAAAGTTGATTTTTTTAAAATGGAACACCCTATATTTTTTTACATTTTTGGAACACTCTTTGCCTAGTCTACAGACTCCTAGAATATTATCTCTCTTTTTTTAATAGTTTCGGAGAAAAAAGGTAAAATCGAAGAAAAAAAAAAATTATAGTCTACATTTAAAATATTTATAAAAATTAGATAAAACATCTTAAAAGGTAAGGTAACCTAGTAGCTTACTGCAAAAGGTTTATAGTTGTTCTGCTATGAGTATTATAAGTCTTACTTATACAGGGTGACCCAAATTCCATGTCAAACGTTGCAAAATAAAAAAATATTTTTCTCCATTTTTTCAAATGGAACACCCTATATATTTTTTTTCTGTCAGGTACAGAATTAACAGATCAACATTTTTTATTATTACACTTATCTCAAAATTCCTGAAGGTTTTTGAAATATTCTTAAAAAACTAATGTTGTACTTTGTTTTTCAGTACGATAATTGAATAAACTCACTAGTAATGTGGAAAAATGGAACACCCTATATATATTTTTTTCTGTCCGATACAGAATTAACAGATCAACATTTACTATTATTACTTATCTCAAAATTCCTGACGGTTTTTGAAATATTCTTAAAAAACTAATGTTGTACTTTGTTTTTCAGTACGATAATTGAATAACCTCACTAGTAATGTTCATACCTTCGCGATTTTAAATATTAGATAGGTCAGCGTAGTTCTAGCTATGGGGAAAAACCTAAAATCCTAACATTTTTTCTAATTACGTTTGCTGCATAAAATTTAAATTACTGCCAAGAGTTAAGGCTCGACTTAAGGTGTAACAGCTTTATTTAACATTATTAACAAATATCTAATTATTGCTAAAATTAATTTTTACTTAGAACATATGTTCGATATGTCTTCCATTCTCTTCGAGGCATAAACGAAGACGGGTATGAAAAGATCTTCCTACTATTCTTAATACTTCGGGCGTAATACTTTGAAATGCGGTTCTAATCCGTTGCTGCATATTTTCGGGAGTTGTTGGAGGTTTGTTGTAAACAATTTCCTTAACGTAGCCCCATAGAAAAAAATCTAATTTCGTTAGATCAGGCGACCGGGACGGCCACGCACTTGCTCCCTGTCTTCCAATCCATCGATCTGGAAAATTATTATTTAAATGATCCCTAACTGGCAACGAAAAATGTGCTGGAGCACCATCTTGTTGCAACCACATTGTATTTCTCAGATTAACCGGCAAATTTTCGCACAAATTTGGCAAGTGATTTTCTAGGAAGTCGAGATACATGGCTCCAGTTAAATGTCCATTAAAAAAATGGGGACCAATAACATGTTCACCAATAATTCCCCCCCACACATTAACTGACCATCTGTGTTGTAGATCAAGCTGCATAAAAATTCTTGGATTATGGTCGGCGTAGTAATGGTATTTATGACGATTTACAAATCCATTCTTATGAAATGTGGCCTTATCAGAGAATAAAACTTTATCAAAAAAATCAAAGCTTAACCTAATTTTAGCTTGTGCCCAATTACAAAAGTCAACACGTTTCTCAAAATCTGCTGGAAGGAGTTCTTGATGCAACTGAATATGATATGCATGAAATTTATGGCTCTTTAAAATTCGCTGAACAGTTCTTTCGCTTACTCCTACGGCATCCCCGACTGCTTTTTGGCTAACAGAAGGATTTTCCGTGACAGCTAATAGCACAGCCAATTCATTTTCTTCCGTTCGAACGGGCCTATTTCTAACTGGTCTTGTATAATTTACATTTCCCGTTGCCATAAATCTCTCTAATAAGTTCGTCATGCTCCTTCTGTCTGGGTGCCTTCGTTCTGGATAATTTTGGGCATAAATCCTACTGGCCAAAAAGGCATTTCTATGCGATTCTCCTAACACAAAAACCATATCAACTAGTTCTTCGCGGGTGTACTCCATGACGATAGAACGTTCAAATAAAACTTCTAAACAGTGACGCAAACAAACGAAAAATGAACTACGTAGAAGGTAAAGACCACTATATGAAAAATCCGATAATTATTTCAATTTGTAAAACTTAAAAAACGAATAAGTAAATTGCCGATATGTTTTAGTTGTTTGACAGTTTGTAGACAATTTGTTTTTCATGGCCTACTTAAATTCTAGTTAATAATTTGGGCAACACTTGTCAATAATATTAAATAAAGGTTAAGGCCGTTTTACATGCTGCAAGTTTCTTGCAGCAAGGGGTTGCACCTGCAAGATATTGCGCGCAATTTGTTTTGCAGACTGTAAAGCGGCAGTTGTATTTCAATTGCAAGTGTCAGCGTATGCCTTTGTGCAAGTCTCTTGCAACTTGTAGGACCTGCAGCATGTAAAACGTCTTTACGGCTTAACTCTTGGCAGTAATTCAAATTTTATGCGGTAAACGTAATTACAAAAAATGTTGGGATTTTAGGTTTTTTCCCATAGCTATAACTACGCTGACCTATTTATTATTCAAAATCGCGAAGGTGCTTACTTATGAACATTACTAGTGAGGTTATTCAATTACCGTACTGAAAAACAAAGTACAACATTAGTTTTTTAAGAATATTTCAAAAACCTTCAGGAATTTTGAGATAAGTGTAATAATAAAAAATGTTGATCTGTTAATTCTGTATCGGACAAAAAAAAAATATATATAGGGTGTTCCATTTTTCCACATTACTATTGAGTTTATTCAATTATCGTACTGAAAAACAAAGTACAACATTAATTTTTTAAGAATATTTCAAAAACCTTCAGGAACTTTGAGATAAGTGTAATAATGAAAAATGTTGATCTGTTAATTCTGTACCGGACAGAAAAAAAATATATAGGGTGTTCCATTTGAAAAAATGGAGAAAAATTATTTTTTATTTTGCAACGTTTGACATGGAATTTGGGTCACCCTGTATAAGTAAGACTTATAATACTCATAGCAGAATAACTATAAACCTTTTGCAGTAAGCTACTAGGTTACCTTAGCTTTTAAGATGTTTTATCTAATTTTTATAAATATTTTAAATGTAGACTATAATTTTTTTTTTTCTTTGATTTTACCTTTTTTCTCCGAAACTATTAAAAAAAGAGAGATACTATTCTAGGAGTCTGTAGACTAGGTAAAGAGTGTTTCAAAAATGTAAAAAAATATAGGGTGTTCCATTTAAAAAAATACAACTCTTATGCGCCACTATTTTTTGTAACACCCTGTATAATCAAGAATATTTTTAAAATGTGCTCTCTAATCAACAGCATATAGTGGCTTTTAAATATTTTTTCTAAAATAAATGGTTAAGGTATAATAAAAGACGGGAGGTGAGCTGCAGGACCCTGTATATATATATGTATATATATGTATATATATGTATATATATATGTATATATATATATATATATACATATATATATATATATATATATATATATATATATATATATATATATATATATATATATATATATATATATATATATATATATATATATATATGTATATATATATATATATATATATATATATATATATATATATATATATATATATATATATATATATATATATATATATATATATATATATATATATAATATATAAAGTATACAGGGTTTAACAAAAACTAAGAGGTGGACGTTAAATAGTGATTTGGGTTTGGTTTTTCATCAATCTTGAATTTGATGTTGCTTCTAATGCCAATTTTAGTGATAATGGACATTTTTACCAAAACAGTTTTTTTTACAATTGAAATTGACTCTAGTTTTATCAGATATTGCCTTTAATTTAAAACAGATTTTTTTATTAAAAAAAAAAAGAAAACTCGCCTTTTATCATTGATATAATTCTCTTTTTCCCAATAAAATACAGTTTCACATGTTATTTTTGTTTATACAGACTTACTTAAACTGTTTACCCATCATTTCGAATAAACTGAGAACATGTCCCAATAATACAGTGGGAAACAAAGGTCTGGAATACTATCTACCTTGCGGAACAGAAATTCAACATTGTTAAAGTTTAGAATCGGTATAGTTTTTGGTGCAACCTGTATACGATATTCATGGTGGAATACTTTAAGGTGCCACCCTTGCTCATAATCTGATAGACCATACTGAATCTGATTGTCATAACTGGGCTTTATTCAGCAGGCTATTTAAAAAAATATCAATTTTTCTAAAAAAACCTGTATGTTGAAGAGGAAGAAAAAATTTCAAAACCGCTGTAAATTATTGACTGTTTTGGTTGCACAAAGAGAGAATAAAATCTTCCACAACAAGAGTTCTGGTTGAATAAACTTTTCAAAAAATGACAGTGTATAAGACACACCCTGTAAAAGACGGTTGCGATGGAGTCCTGAGGCTGTCCTTATCGGGCTGCATACTCTAGGAATTGATCAAAGGCCGAAAACCGTAACTCAAAATCGTTATCCGTATTGAAAATATTTCATTTCAAATTTCCAGTAAAAGTTTCCTTGGTGCACTTCGAAATTGTAGCAGTGTAATTTGTGTCAAATTTACACGTGAACATAATAATAATCGAGAAAGTAATAGTCGGTGACCACTACAAGAAAAAGATCATACCTTAATTTTTCGAGATAAGTTTGTCCTCTCTAAAAATAATCGTAACAACTGGGTAAAAGTTGTCATCGAAACTAATTACATAATTTAAAGAATATCTAGGATGTTTGACGTCATTAAAAAACACTCCCATAAAACCGGTTTAACTTTCTATTAACATGTTTTAGGTATCTAACCAATGTCCCATTTATTTTACCATTATAACGAGTTTATAATTCGTAATGTATAAACTTAATGCAATATATCTGTACAGGTAATAATAGCATAAATAAAAATGCCAAATAACCGTGAATTTTTTACAATTAAAATATGTTTACACTACAACGAAGCATTGTGAACCATTGGTTCATATTTAAAAATATTCCTATGCTATGTTTTCAGTCTTGAACCGCTAGTGAAAAGGCGTAGGTTACCTAATATATGTATATAAAAAAATATATCATTTCCTATAACCTCGAACAATTTTATTATTTTGCTTTTGTATGCAGTGTGATGTAATTTTATGGTTGATATGATGCTACGAAAATGTATATTTAATTAATAGTGGTTAAATAAAACACTTTCAAAACCGTTTTGTCTTGTTACAAACACTGCCCTCTATGCTTAAAAGTCTTTGATATTATCTGATATTGACCAGAAAGAATCAAGAAAATTAGTGTGTTAAGTTCGACTTTTTGTCGGGTTTTTTATGGTTCTAAAGTTAAATATGGATAATGCGTATTTCAGGCAAATATAATTAATACTGATTATTTTGTTGCCTGCATTTTTTTTATGATTCATGTGAATTTGTTTTTATTTGTTGCTTATTATTGGCCAATACTTTTTTTGTTACTTCATAACAGTCAATAACTGACACAATTTTGGAGTAAAACATTTATTTCAAATTCGACGAGATATTTGTCGAGTTTCTGGTATACTTTTCTTTGATATTCTAATCAGTGGCGGTTCGAGGGTGAAAAAGAATGTTAAGTGCAAATGAAGAAAGAAAATATCGCAATAATTTTTTTTCCAGAATTTTTTTATATGTGGAGGGGGTAGAATATTTTTTTACGGCTTACCTAAATTTTGTATACTAAATCAATTCTCCTATCCTTCATAGCAGCAAATTTATTTATAACATCCTCATAAAATAGATGAGTTGCCCTAATCTCCTCCAGAAATTCCTTTTGAATTGAAATATTGCCAAGAGACGTAAGTGGTTCTTGAGATATTATATTTCTTAAATAAGTTTTTACATATTTAAAGCAAGAAAAACTTTTTTCCACTGAAGCACTTGTCGACGGTATTGTCAAAATAAGGGAAATTATTTTAATGCTTCGGAAAAAAATATATTTATTTTTATTAATTTTTTTCACTTGCTCTTGCAGCGATATATTCCAATTACTCTCATTGGCAAAAATAAGACCAAGCTCATTTTTAAGTAGTTGACCTTTTGAAAATATTTCCCCATATAACTGTAACAAATTTTCAAACGGGCCAGTCGGAAAATTTAAACTATATTCGGAAAATTTAGCAGAACCTGCCAAACATGAAAAAGTAAGTTTTTCACAGTCTTCAAATCTTAGTGTCATTTTCATTAAAATATGGTCCAATATTTCATAAAAAAGGGGTTCTATACTTAACCCTAATTTCTTCAGGTGAAAGCTTAGCAAGCTCACGTTTGTAATGATTTATCTCTGTAATAGAATTTGCTTTATCACACAAGGTATTAAAAAAATGTTCATTTTTTTTACAGAGCGCCTCACGACAGCGTTTTATATTGGATATGCAAATATGAATGTCAAGCAATTTTTTTTGAAGAACGTCCAATAGTATGTCCGTGATTGAGAAAATGTCATTAAACACTAATACTAGAACCATGAATTCAAAATCGTTCATCTCACCTAAAAATCCTTTCGCAAGGCGGATTGATTTTTCATCAGATTTGTCACGGTTTGTAATACGTTCAAAGACGTCTTCAAATTTGAAGTTATAACAACATCATAAATAAATATAACACAAAACAGTCAAGTTAACTGCAAAGGAACTCACCGGTTGCAGCGAAATCCGCGAAAATAAAAGTAAACAACAACTGAACGACACATGGCGCTGAGCTCGACGTCATCGGATACGCTTTGTCATGGCAACATAGTAGGAAAATCGTAAACTAAACATAGCACCGCTAGCAAAGTCAAAGCGGTTTGCGCCACTGTTATAGTTGTTATAATAAACTTCGATTGAAAGTTTTAAAAAGACATGCCTCCAACGGTCAAGTAAAATATTTATTCGAGATGTACAGTTTATTTTTTACCAAATTAGGTGAATAATGAATGTAAAAACTAAAATTTTAAGAATTATATAATAAATATAGTTAGATGTTTGCTTGCTTATTTTTCGTGGTGAAATAGCCTGAATAGCCGCCACTGATTCTAATGAAATATGGTAATTGTGATTGCGCCCCATCGATTTTTACGGCATAGAATCGTTGATAGGTCAAAAATTAAGGGTCATATGTGGATGACCTGGTAACATTTTGGTAAAAATTCAATATGGCGAAACAAAATGGCGGGCTAGTGAAATGTTAAAAAAATTATTACTAAAAAACTACTCATCCGATTTATCTCAAGATTTGCACAAAAACCAGTTATGTGTAGGAATCATTGAGTAAATAAACTTAATAAAAGAGTCTTACCGTGACCTTGACGAGACCTGGAAGATCCCAAGATGCAAAGCGATGGCCCGTCAAAATGATAACACCTTGTTTTCGGTTTTCAGTGGCGTATCCACTTTCATTTTTACATTGAAATTTAGAAAATAATTTGAAAGCTTATGCTATTGAAAGATAATTATAATTATGGTATGGACTAAATTAAACAAGCCAGTCATTGTGGCAATTAAAAAAAAATGGTGAAACGTTAAATTTCATGTCTTTAACAGCTCACTTTAGATATTATTAAATTTTACTTCTTTACGTAATAAACATTATGTATAAATAGTTACCCTTATATTTATTCAGGGGTTTAAGTTCAAGGTTTTTTGTTATTGATGGTGTCATTGTGTCAAATTGACACTGGGTTTGAAATAGTGACTTATCAAAGTTCTAAAGAAATATGGCATTTTGCCGCCTGTGCAAAATAAATTAACATAGCGAGAACGCATTCTTTGTGATGAGCTGTCGTGATACGTGCCCAATAATTACTTTAATTTGATGTATAGCTTGCTATTAAGAACTACCTGCAACTAAGAATTTAACAGCGCGACCTTAGTAGATATCCGTCAAGCCAGCTCCTTGTAGCTAGCAACAAAATTTTACAGCGGACCAGATAACCTTTGACATAATATAAATATACAAGAAAAATAGTTCCAAGGGCAAAAATATCTTCTTTATGTCAAATCTAATTGCAGCAAACCTTGCAAACTCTTTCGATAGGGGTGGCAAACGTTAATGACGTAAACTCTTAACATTACCTCAAGTCTAACGAAATTTTGTAGACAGGTGGAGTAATATACACGTAATACATGGTCTTTTCATAGTTGGGGTGGCAAACGACAGGAGCGGAGTAAAAAATTAATTTATTTTTAAAAATGCAATGTCTTTCTTAACTTGAAATTAAACGATGTTACCTTAAATTGAAATTAAACGAAATTCTGCAGGCAGATAGAGCAATATACACTTAATATATGGTCCTTTTTTAGGTGGGGTGGCCAACGACGAGGCGGAGTAAAAAATTAATTTATTTTTCAAAATGCAATGTCGTTCTTAGCTTAACTTGAAATTAAACGAAATTCTGCAGGCAGATGGAGTAATATACACTTAATATATGACCTTTTCTTAGGTGGGGTGGCAAACGACAGTGGCGGACTAAAACATTAATTTACTTTTAAAAATGTAATAATTTTTTATCGTTACCTCAAATTTAACGAAATTTTGCAGACACATGGAAAAATATACGCTTAATGCATGGAAAAAAAATATTTTTAAAAATAAATTAACTTTTTACTTCGTCCCTGTCATTTGCCAGCGCACCTAGGAAATGACCATATATTAAGTGTATATTACACCATCTGCCTGCAGAATTTCGTTTAATTTTAAGTTAAGTTAAGAAAGACATTGCATTTTTAAAAATATATTCATTGTTTACTCCGTTCCTGTCGTTTGCCACCCTACCTAGGAAAAGACCATATAATAAGGGTATATTCCTCCATCTGCCTGCAAATTTCGTTTGAATTCAAGTTAAGTTAAGAAAAACTTTGCATTTTTAAAAATATAATAATTTCTTACTTTGCCCCCTGTCGTTTGCTACCCCACCTAGGAAAAGGCCATATATTAAGGATATATTATGCCATCTACCTTCAGAATTTCGTTTAATTTCAAGTTAAGTTAAGAAAGACATTGCATTTTTTAAAATATATTAATTTTTTACTCTGCCCCTGTCGTTGGGGTGGCCAATCTAGGTAAAGACCATATATTAATGGTATATTACTTCATCTGCCTGCAGAATTTTGTTTAATTTCAAGTTAAGCTAAGAAAGACATTGCATTTTTTCAGATCTTTACTTATATATTTCCTAAAATAATTCTTTACTTATATATTTCCTAAAATAATTATGAAAAATTATCATTTTGTGATGTACGATCACTTGTAAGGAAGGTTCTAGCATCGGTTCCAGGATTTTATAAACGAAAAATTAGAGAACCTATTGTATTATTTAAACATACAAAAAATTTCAATAGAGATACGGGTTACGGTCTACATCACACGTGGAAACCGATCTTAACACAGGGTCACGGTTTGGCGAGCACAAGTCGGGTATAAAAGCCCGCCTGAATCTCTTCAAACTCACTCAGTGTTCAGATCTCGTGGAGTAAAGATCCCTGAAGATACCTCGTGCAATCGAGGGCGAAACGTCGGATAGTAATTCCAATTTGACACGGTCTAATCCCATGATTACTTAAAAGACATTGCATTTTTTTAAATAAATTAATTTTTTACTCCGCCCCTGTCGTTTGCAACCCCATCCAGCAAAACACCATATATTAAGGGTAAATTACTCCATCTACCTGCAGAATTTCGTTTAATTTCAAGTTAAGCTAAGAACGGCATTAGATTTTTTCGGATCTTTACTTGTATATTTCCTAAAATAATTATAAAAAATGATCATTTTATGATATACTTCAAATTAATATATTAATTTTTTATGAATATGTCTCGTCTGTTTCTTCAACATTCCTAGAATATTTGTAAATAAAATAAAACACAATATAAACTTTTTATAATCTGTGAGAGTACATCCCTATTTTGTATTGATTTTACAAAGCTGGACTTTTAAACAGAATTTTAACCACACAGTTTGTCTATATATTTGCATAAGTACTAAATTTAAGTTGTCAATGCACAGTTTTAGCCAAGATAAGGTTATAATTTATGGACGTTACTATGCAAAAATATTTTTGCAACGTCAGCTTTTGATATGATTTATTTGTAACGTCTATTTTTATTGCCCTTCGTTTATCTGTTTATTTAAAACTTAATATTTACCATCCAAAGAGCTGTTATTAGTAAGGAAAAATTATACTAGTATTGCCAAAATTTGCTGAGTAAAAATATATTTTTATTCAGTAAACTTTGGTATTGCGTTGCAAGTATTTACAGTGTTTTTTTTTATAAATTATACATATATTCACACTGATCCTGTTAATATAATCATACTGTATTAACATGAATAATAAATTAAACTCATTATATTGCATGTCACCCTTTTGAGAGAATAATTATTAATCTAATCACTTAGTACACATTTTAAGTTTTGCCGTGATTAGAATTATCTATTAACCGTTCTTGCTTTAGAGTAAGAATAAAAATATAGTTCATTATTTACATGTTTAGCCACTGCCAAGATTACCTCACAGTATAAGGTCGATCTTACGATGATGCCAAGCCAAGCCAGGAACTTCAATGTTTATACCAATTTATATTTCCCTGAACATGTTTAAACAGGCAATAAAGTTTTCATACAAAGAATAGTAATGTTTTTCCAGTTTCTAAGCAGTATAAAGAAATTACTATTTATTGCAAAATAGTAAAATACAAGCTAAAATAGCCAAAGTCTCAGATCAGATTACACCAGTAACAAGAGTTTTAATTAGATAAGACAACCCCGATCGACTATTCCATGTATTAGGCCATCCCACAGTCGTGTTAGACCATTCCATTTTCACTGACAGGGCATCTTATAGTACAATAGTCTACAGCAAAGATTGTTACAGGGTCACATCAAAGTTTACAGAATTAAATATAAGTTGGGTCACTCCGGTCGGCCGTCAAAATATACCTCTCGACTCCCCGTCTACCCGCTAGACTGGTGCCAGTCTAAATTATTTGCTCTACGTGTACTCAGTGTCCCTGATTCTAGTTTAAATTCGTTTGAAAGTCCAACGTATAGGGTGAGTTATGAAAAATTGTGATTTGCGTTTTGCCTAAATTAATATATATATATATATATATATATATATATATATATATATATATATATATATATATATATATATATATATATTATTCAATGGAAACCCGGTATATATTAATTGACTTCTTTCTTGGGTATAGGTTTATTTACAAAATCAAAACAATGGAATTAACTTGACGTTTCGCCTATCATAGTAGGCTTTCTCAAAAATTGCTCATTCCTTTATCTTTTTTTGATATATATGGCGGCTTTCCTTTCCTATCTACAATTAATTTAAAAAACATTTAGTGATCTAATTATAAAAAGACATTTACAATTTTTCTAAAACTGATTTAAAATTTTATACTATTGACAATAATCATTAAAAAAAATTAATAAAATAAGGTTACATACCTCGAAAAATGCATGTTGATTATTTATTTATATTTGAATGATAGGTAGCAAGTTAGTGGTTTGCCAGGCAACTCATGGCACAGTTTTAGGTAAAAAGGTGTTCTTATCGTAGTACGTTTTTTTGAGGAATTTA
>JAUTXW010000029.1:67500-154374 GCA_030620095.1 Kuschelorhynchus macadamiae
CTTTTTTGTTGATATTTTTGGATTCTCCGGAAAGGAAAACTGCGTCCAGGGGTCAATGGCTATTTTAGTCTTAATATAAATATCAATACAGCTGGGTAAAAAAATCCCGCGCGAACATTGCTAGATCGCTTCGAACGTCGGACGTTAACTTGAAGTCATGTTGGCCTTGTGACGTGTTTATGGTTTACCAGAGCCAGGAATTTATAAAAGCGGACTATTTGAGATGGTCGAGTGTCAGATAAGGAAGAAAACGTCCCAACAAAGGTTTAATGATATTTGCTTAGATAGCTTTTGAGATATTTCTATTTTAATTACTATTATTTAGTGTAAACAATGCTCACAATAATATTGTCAAGCGTTAGTGCACAATGCGATTAAATTTTACACCAAAATATCTCGAGATCTACTGAAAACATATCAATAAACCCTTGGAATGTAACAAATCATTGGAATCGTGATGTACTTTTTTTTAACTCTAGAAGGGGGTTCGCCATACACGAGGGAGGTTTGCCCCCCCTAGCTTTTTTTAAATGGTACAAATAGTATAAAATAAGGACATTTTTGGGGGAAATCGGCGGGCAACCCCTCCCCCCCAGAGCTAGTGTTAGTACACAAAAATAAAGTAGACCTTTTTTTCTTTCGGTCGTTAACAATTTTCATTATTGCAACCTCCACCCTCCCCCCCCTCGCCACTGAATACGTTTTTTATTAGCTACAGATATTCTTATTTCAGTTTACTGAAAGAAGAATAAGAAAGCAATTGTTTAAATTTTGTCTAATTACAATGGCGGACAAAAAAAAATTTTTTGTTGTAACACAAATCAAAATAGCATAATCTAATAGAATGGACCTATCCAAATACGAAAATGACAAATAGAAAATTGTAGCACGTAGGGTTTTCTTGTTAGAGTTGTAGAACCATATCGAATGTTACGATACTTAATATCTATAGAAAAAATGATTTCAGAAAATTCTTAACCCTGTTTATTGACTATGTTTACAGTTTTCGCCTATTAAACATACCATACATCTAAGAGAAAAGCAAACGAGAAAAATATTAACATAAAACACTAATAGAACTTTATGTTTTTCGTTTATGAGGTGTCCTATCTTCTCTCCTCAAAAACCAACAGTATTCACCCATCATGGCTGGATCCCATCGTCCTTGGTACCGAATTTCCATTGTTCTGATATCTTGGTGAAACCTTTCACCCTGCTCGTCATTAACAGCTGCCAAATTTTTAGGAAAAAAATGGCAGATGGGAATGGAGGAAGTGAATTTTTAATGACATTCTGGCACCAAGCGCTTTATAGGCATCCAAGAGTTCATTAACTAATTGTTCATAATTTTCATCCATATTGTTGCCTAAAAATCCTCTTAATACATTAACAAATGAATTTCATGCTCTGAGTTCCTGCCTGGTAAGCTTTTCCGTAAAATTGACGTCGTCCAGCAATTTTCTGATTTATTGCCCAATAAAAATGGCTTCTTTTAATTTGACTTAACTGGGGAAAGACTTGTCTTAGGTATTTAAATCCATCACCATCTTTATTCAGAGCCTTCACAAAGTTTTTCATGAGCCCAAGTTTAATGTGAAGAGGAGGCAAAAGGACATTTTTGGGATCAACAAGAGGTATAAATTTAACATTTTGAGATCCCGGTTGAAATTCGCTTCTTTCTGGCCAAATTTTTGTTACATAATGCTGATTTATTGCACGACTATCCCATAAACAAAGAAAATAGCGATATTTTGTAAATCCCCCTGAAGTCCCACTAAAATCGCTATAACTTTTAAGTCCCCACATATCTGCCATTTATACCTATTGTAGTTTATTTTATCCATAATCGTGCGCATATTTTCATAATTTTCTTTCACTGCAACTGAATGGGCAACTGGTATAGAGGGTTTTAAATTTCCATTATGCAGTAACACAGCTTTTAAGCTATGTTTAGATGAGTATGAATAAGCGCCACTCACGGGGAGAATGTTGAACGAATTTTCCATACTGTAGAATTCAGAAAACATATCATTTCTTTTTCTGAAGTTCGTAATTTTTGTTTCTTTGGCCAATAGGTTCCATTCCTTAAGGCGGGAACCCAGAAGTTCTGACTGTTGCTTGGATAACCCCAAATCACGTAGTAAATCATTTAATTCACTTTGAACAATCAAATGTGGCTCGCTGGAACTGGGACCTGTGGTAAAAGTGGAACGGTGCACTGTTCTTCTGAGCTGCCTGATGATGCGTTATCTCCATTATCTCCCAAATCAATAGCTTGCCAATTTAAAGGCGCAATCGGCACTGGCAAATTTGCATTATGAGGAACAGGTCGTATGGCATATTACAAATTTGGATATTCTATATTGTGCTTTCCCTTTTTGGAATAACCTTCAGTCTTTGTCAGGCAAAATAACAGTCGTCAGAATGATTGGTGGGTGCTCGCCATACCATTAGAACTGCAAAAGGCATAATTTTTCATTTTCCCTTCATCCACTGCACCAATGATACACTACAACTAACACAGCACACATGGGGAACCCACCGCTTATCTTGATCCTTAATTAACACACCAAAATATTTAAAGTAGGCTTTTTTTACATTTTCGGAAAATGGCCTGGCTTGTGATTTCACCAGAAATTCTCCACAAATATAACAAAATTTGTCAGGAGAAATTTTGCAACTTCGGAGCGTTTGACTCGACATTCTCGTGTTCACATACACTTGCTTATCGATACACAGAAAACCACTCAATTCGAAACTCAACAGAAGAGTGATGTTTAACGTTTATTTTATGTCTAATGTTGTAAACAACCCAGTCTAGGTAATTTTTCCGTTGTAAAATGGACCCATTTTAGCCGCCCCACAATAAAATTGTTTAACTGCCAATATAAAAGATTCTGATTAGGCTATTAAAAAATGGTACGTATTAGGGCTCTCCGAATATTTTTTTTATTAAAGGGAGGGTCATCTTCTCAACAGGGCGATCGAAATTTATATATATATATATATATATATATATATATATATATATATATATACAGGGTGTCCGGGAAAATGTGGGAGATCTCTCGGACTCAGATAGAACATTAAAAAATAAGATGACAAGTTCCCATAAATTTTTTTCCTAGCGGCCCTCCCTAGGGAGATACGGCCCCCTAAAGAACCCCACTGGAAATCGGTTTTTCTAGAATAACTTTTAAACGACTCAATATAATTTAACGAAAATTTAATATGATAGACAGTAGTAAGGACCTCTCAAAATACTCCCTTAAAACATAATTAGCTTGGTTAGTTTACCAGGGACGGACTAGATTGTACATTTTAACGCTCAAATTTTTAACACCCTGTATGATAAGGAGTTAAAAAAAATAAATTTGGATACCTTGAACATTAAGCTAAAGAAAAGGTACTCTTGTTCATTGTCGATAAAATGAACCGTTTTCCAGAAAAAAAATAATAAAAGTATTAATGTTTTATTATTGTTTATTTATCAGTATTAAAGAATGCACTTTTTTACAAACCTTACTATGGTACGAAATAAATAATCTCGCATTGACGTGTGCATTTGAAATCTTCTTGACACGTTGATCTTTTTGTACCTACTTCGATATTAATTTATTAAATTTTGAATACCTTGGTAAATTTAATTCGATAATGGGATACACATTTAGTGAGTATGCAGATATGCATCTTATGTACGGACTTGCATCTTGCAATGCTTATGAAGCAAGAAGGTTGTATGGAGAAAGATATCCTAATCGCAATATTCCAAATGAGAAAACATTTCAGCGAATTGACCAACGTCTAAGAGAAACTGGTGGGCAATTCTCAATTAATAAGGTAACATTATTGACGTTCATTAATTATTTTTAGGAAGTTTTGGGAAAAGGAGTACTGATGCTGGTGCGCGGAGAAGAGTACGTACGGTGCCATTGGAGGAAGATCTTTTGGATACTGTAGCTGATACTCCCTCAATAAGCACTCGAATATTAGCCGCGCAGCTTCATGTGTCAAAAAGTACAGTTGCTGAAGTACTTAAAAAACAGTTGTTATACCCTTATCATCTGCAAAAAGTGCATCAACTACTTCCTGAAGATTTTCCTCGAAGAATCCAGTTCGCAAACTGGTTGTTAGATCAACAACGAACAAACCCAAACTTCATTAGCATTATTCTTTTTACCGATGAAGCAGGATTTACCAAAGATGGTATTGTAAATTTACATAACTCGCATGTATGGGCTGATGAAAACCCTCATGCCACTGTCGTTCATCATCATCAACATCAGTTTCAATCCATTAATGTTTGGGCAGGAATAATCGGCAATTTTTTCATTGGACCATGCGTATTACCGGCACGATTGAATGGTGAACTTTATTTAGAGTTCCTTCAGAACGCTTTTCTAGATTCAATAGAGCATTTGCCACTTGAAACCCGCCAAAGGATGCATTTTATGCATGATGGAGCCCCACCCCATTTTAGCGTTGCTGTACGGGACCACCTAAATAACGTCTATGGAAACCGTTGGATAGGCAGAGGAGGTCCCATTGCCTGGCCTCCACGGTCTCCCGACCTAACGCCAATGGATTTCTACCTGTGGGGTCATCTCAAAACCTTGGTGTATTCCTCTCCGGTTGCTACTAGGGAGGAACTTTTACAGAGAATCACGTTTCATTGCGATATGATAAGGAACAATGCTGGGTTGTTGTGGCGAGTACAGCAATCCTCTATTCGTCGTGCCCGCGAGTGCATCACAAATCATGGAGCACATGTTGAACCCACTTATGAAGTTTTTAATTGACTTTTTTCTATTTAGCGTATTAGGTTGTTCAGGATCAAAACATATTTAATACTCCCAAAGTTGTATTCTTTTATTTTTTTTTTCTCGAAAACGGTTCATTTTATCGACTATAAACAAGAGTACCTTTTCTTTAGCTTAATGTTCAAGGTATCCAAATTTATTTTTTTAAACTCCTTATCATACAGGGTGTTAAAAATTTGAGCGTTAAAATGTACAATCTAGTCCGTCCCTGGTAAACTAAACAAGCTAATTATGTTTTACGGGAAGCATTTTGAGAGGTCCTTACTACTGTTTATCATATTAAATTTTCGTTAAATTATATTGAGTCGTTTAAAAGTTATTCTAGAAAAACCGATTTCCAGTGGGGTCCTTTAGGGGGCCGTATCTCCGTAGGGAGGGCCGCTAGGAAAAAAATTTATGGGAACTTGTCATCTTATTTTTTAATGTTCTATCTGAGTCCGAGAGATCTCCCACATTTTCCCGGACACCCTGTATATATATATATATATATATATATATATATATATATATATATATATATATTAAAGAGAAGGGTAGTCTTGACCGACTAGTTGAACAACAAGTAACCTAATTATTGGGGTATCGGTCCTAATTTAGGGCTAGATTTAAATTGCTTTTAAGCTACGCCAAGCTTTCGGTAATGATTATTACCTTCTTCAGGGTGATTTGCAATTAGTATCGATAACTTCTTGCGAAAAACAAACACACTTTGACCTTAACATTAAAATTAGATTTAACATACTGGCCCATATGTAAAATCTAATTTTAATGTTAAGGTCAAAGTGGGTTTGTTTTTCGCAAGAAGTTATCGATACTAATTGCAAAGCACCCTGAAGAAGGTAATAATCATTACCGAAAGCTTAGCGTAGCTTAAAAGCAATTTAAATCTAGCCCTAAATTAGGACCGATACCCCAATAATTAGGTTACTTGTTATATATATATATATATATATATATATATATATATATATATATATATACAGCGTATCCTGAAAAGTTCTTAACAAATCGGAAACTTTTTTATTTTTCATTTTATGGAAAATGTTACTGTTCACAAAAAGTTCTGCTTCCTCCGAAAATATTATTGGAATTATGAAACTTAAAAAATATTGTACAAGGCTGCCAAAAAATCTAAAATTGCCTGAAGAGAAAACTACCCATAAGTTTAGTTTTGGAGCAAAATTCCATAAGAGAATTATTCTCAGTATTCCGAAGTATGACAAAATACTATTTCATAAAGAAATTCAAATCTGATTGCAATGTACGGGGTATACAAAAAGTTTTATTTAATAATATCGTATAAAAAAATCAACTAAGAATGAACAGTGAACAAATTATGCT
This sequence comes from Kuschelorhynchus macadamiae, assembly GCA_030620095.1. Classification (NCBI taxonomy): domain Eukaryota; kingdom Metazoa; phylum Arthropoda; class Insecta; order Coleoptera; family Curculionidae; genus Kuschelorhynchus; species Kuschelorhynchus macadamiae. The sequence continues at coordinate 73,662 of JAUTXW010000029.1, forward strand.
TCCACGTGAGAGCCATCCCGTTCCGTACAAATTACGGTTCTTCTACTTACAATAGCTGGTGTAATTTCTTGTACACATAGCCTGATGACTGTTTCCAGGTGATCGACGTTGAATGCCCTGTGAAGATAAATCTTTTCTTTTAACAGTCCCCAGAGGAAAAAGTCCAACGGGGTTAGGTCAGGAGACCTGGCTGGCTACGGGATTGCAGAATACCTTTCTATCCAGCGATTTAAAAAAGTCTTTTGTAAAAAATTGAAAACTATCTGTGTGCTATGACATGGTGTTTCGTCGTGTTGGTACCAAAATGAACGCCTGATTTAATGGGAATTCTTCAACAAATTGATAATTTAAAAAATTCAAGTAAGTTTGACTTGTCAAATTTTCACAAAAGAAATTCGGCCACACTATTTGGTTATCCAAAATTCCGCACAAAAGATTTGTTTTAAATGAGTATTGATTGCGACACTCTATGAGAAAATTAGGATTTTCGTCACACCACCAGCAGCAGTTCTGTGAGCAATATTTTTCTGGCGAAGAAAGAATCATCTACAGCTTCTCCTCGGACCCATGAACCAAACAGGAAACGGATTTCAAAATCTGTAGATAAAAGTGTATGTAAAATCGTACTGACTGTTGACTTACGTTACCCGTAAGTAATTTTGATTTTTTCCTCACAGAGACTTTAGGATTTTCAACGACCGCTCGCAAAACTTGCATTTGATATTCTTTGTAGTAGACTAGGCTTGGTGTTTGCTTTTAAACATATTATCGACAGACCCAGTGGATTTAAACTTGATCATGACATTTGCAACAGTAACATAGCTTATTTGTTTATCTGGATGTCTATTATTAAAAATTTCAGCCGTTTCACGACATGTTTTATAATGATCTCCAACAATTAACACAATTTAATTTTTTTTCCTGTTTTGTTGATTTAACTACCATGATGAAAATAACAGAAAAATATTCACTGTAATAAAATAACCATACACTTCAATTATCTACTGTCAGTACAATGCAAGATTATGTTTCAGTTGTTCAATTTTTTTTCAGTCTACTCAATTTTTTTAGTAATCAGCGTAAGGGCAAAACATTTCATTTTCTGCTACTAGAAAAGTACTTCCGAATTTCTTTATGAAATTTAGTATTTTATCACACCTTGGATTACTCAGAATAATCCTCTTATGGCATTTTGCTCTAATATAAATAAGTAAATAAGAAACAGGAGTACAATTTTTAATACCGTTTATTGTATATACACACAATTTGACAACTTGAAGAAGTATATTGTAAAAGTAATTTTCAATGAATATTCTCTGCGACCTATTACTCTAGTTACTATTCAACAACATTGTAATTATTCAATTAATCAATTGTCTTCTCTCGAAGAAGTGCCCAACAGTAGTCCGCCAACATTGCAGTTATTGAGGATAAATATTTTGTTTTTATTTAACTTTAATGGTGAGGTAGACAATTAAACTTAATTATAATTTTTTTGCACGGGGGACGTAAACAGAAAATTCAATTTGGGGGGCCGATTAGGGACACAAATAGTTCTAGAGGGGCCTATATACAGGGTCTGTCATTAGTGTGTCAAAGTAGTATACTTTCCTACTAAAGATTTTTTTTACATTAATGATGGTTTCTGTAATGAATAATAATTTATTTTAGGTTTTTGAATTAAACACATTTTATACAAAAGTAACTTAACTTAAACACATCTGAAGAAACTTGTTTTTTCACTTTTATTTAATATTCAGTTGTGGAAGTGTTACTAAAACTGATAAAAAATAAACATGAATAATATAAACCGTTAACTAAAAAATACAAAAAAAAATAATTCATAAAATTAAATTTATTCTTCTCTTATTTTCCACGAAAATATCTATTACTCTTTGAAGATGTATGTTTTTTACTAATGATTTCTCAATTGATTAAATAGCCAAGTTTGATAGTCATTTCCAATTCTATTTCTCAAAAAAGAGGAAGTTCGCTCACATGAAGCACTAGAGCCCGGGATTGTTACAGCGATTATTACTGTTTATATTTTCTTTGTTTTAATTAAGTCAGCATATATTTGGGATTGTTACTAGTAGAGATATTTTGTGTTGTTGTGGTTTGAGTATTTTATTTCGTTAACAATATTGCGCCTGAATGAGCGTATCGTATAATTTATTTAGACAGGCTAATGGGGGGCCAAAGGGGGCCCACAGTATAAAAAGAGAGGCCGCGGCCCACCCAGTTTCCCCTGTTTACATCCCTGCTTTGCACTTAAGATATTTTCAGTGATGATACGATGACGAGACTGAGTGGTAGATTGGCAAATTACGTTCTCGTTTTTGACAAGTTTTTTGTTGATTTCTCTGAACGAGTTTTTAAAAACCTACCACTATGATGATCTCGGCAATCTGAGAAAAATATCATGTGCTTTAATGCTTTAATCTTAGAGTATGGAAGAAAAAAGTATACTAAACTGCTGGCCACTTGAAACAGTTCGCCTGCGTTTTTTGGGAAAATTTAGGTTCGAATATTGTTCAAACGAGACGAGATACTGAGGTGCGCTTTTCAGCTGTATCTTGCAAATTTTATTACATATAACCGTTGTTAGGTGTAAAACTTACTTAAGCTAAAAAGTTATTTATACAGGGTGTTAAACAAGATTCTGCAAATTTCTCAATTTTTTATTTGTTACGAAAATCAACAAAAACAATTTTTTAGTTCTAATTGTTAGATTAGCATAATCCTTGGTGAAATTGTAAAAAGCAATATCAAACTTTTTTTAAAATTTTTAATATTTTTTGAGATATGATATTTTTTGTCAAAAAATTTAATTTTTCTACATAATAAGCTGTAACATTTTATTAGCCATTTGATGTAAAATTTTCTTGCTAGAGGGCCCTTAAGTCATATTTTTTTATAATGTGCACGGTCTGCACTACCCAGAAAATATACAGGGTGTGAAAAAAATTTGGCAAGTTTAGTTAAAAACGTAGCAGTCCTAAAGATCATGTACGTATATTTCTACAACCGGTAACATAAAAATGAATTTGAATTTAAAAGTTTTTACTTAAGTTTTAAGGAGTACCGAGTATTTTCTTCAAACGTTTTTTTATCTTATTATCTTAAAAATACAGGTGTGATTTTACAGCCAAAGTTACCAACATCGGGTAACACAAGAGACATGTAAAAGGCTGTCACCTTTTTAGTTTTAAAAATATCAAAAATATTAAACTTAAGACGTTTCTATAACTCGAGAAGAGATAAGTTTTCTATAAAAAAGTAATTAAAAATTACTTCCCGTTTTACCGGAAGTGACCCCTACTTTTTTATTTTAAATAGAACTCTGTACATTTTTATTAATTCTCGTATTCAGCTTAATGTTAGCTTATCAACGATATATCACAAGGTAAGTTTTGTTTCCAAAATGGCTGCGGGACAGTCTTTTTTGAAAATTCAACTTTGACGTTTCATGATAAAAAGGCAGTCACTTTTTACAAAATACTTCTTTTAAACAGTCCAAAATAAGCGTAGTTATTATTTTTTTAGACACTTCAATTTAAACATCTTTTTGGGAAATATTAGAATTTTTCACTTTTGAGCAATTTACTCCGATATTTTTTATTGACACCTTGTATAATTTGTCACATTAATTTCAATTTTAAGCTGAATACGAGAGTCCGTTAAATATACAGGGTCTTATTTAAAATAAAAAAGTAGGGGTTTACTTCCGTTTAAAGCGGAAGTAACTTAATTATTTTTTCATAGAAAATTTGTCTTTTATGGAGTTATAGAGACATTTCAAGTTGATATTTTTAAAACTAAAAAGGTGGCAGCCTGTTACATGTCTCTTGTGTTACCCGATGTTGGTAAATTTGGCTGTAAAATCAACACTTGTATTTGTTAAAATTATAAAGTTGGAGAGAAAATTAAAAAACCGTTTGGAGAAAATCTTCACTACCACTTGAAACTTAAGTAAAAACTTTTAAATGTTAATTCTTTTTTTTGCTACAGGGTGTTAAAATATACGTACATGATCTTTAGGATTGCTAGATTTTTAACTAACCTTGCCACATTTTTTTCACACCCTGTATATGCTCTGCGTAGTGCAGACTGTGCACATTATAAAAAAATTATGCCTTAAGGGCCCTATAGCACGAAAACTTTACATCAAATGGCTGATCAATAGTTACAGCTTATTATGTAGATAAATTATATTTTTTGAGAAAAAAAAATCAAAAAATATTAAAAATTTTAAAAAAGTTTAATATTGCTTTTTACAATTTCACCAAGGATTACGCTAATCTAACAATTAGAACTGAGAAATTGTTTTTGTAGATTTTTGGAACAAATAAAAAATTGAATTGAATTGAAAAATTGAACTGCCTGTATAAATAACTTTTTAGCTTCGGTAAGCCTAACATAGGTTATATACAGGGTTATTCACGCAACCCGGTCATTAAAAGTTTTTGATGATGCCATTTAGATAAAAATTTCAAATTTTGGGATTAAGGTAAGGTCAAGGGGTACTTCTTTTTTGAAATATTTTCAACTTCTTGTCACTTCCGGTTTAACCGGAAGTTGGTATCAACTTGGTTATTTTAAATAACTTTATGCACTATCAAATGTAGAATTTAATTTTCTATCAAACTGTATTAAGGTTCCCTATACCTATTCGTAACCATTTTCGAAATAATTGGGTTTTATTAAAATATCGTATGTATTTGCTTAAATGTTTACATGTTCCAATGGTGAAACAATGGCAAAACAATTGAGATCCAATATCCAAAATGACAGATCATTAGTATGCGTTATTTATCGAAAGCTGTTAGTGATAAACTAAATCTTCTCAATCGAAATGGAAGAATACTCAAACGCTGATATTCTCAATCTATTTTATATTCATGGAGAATGTTATAAAATTTTGGAGAGAACGTGTCATGTGTTTAATGAACGCCACCCTGATTTGCCGCCAATGAACAAGTCAAAATTCAAGAGGATTGAAACGAACTTTTTGGGTTTTGGCAAGATTAAAGTTACAAAAAATGTTCCGAAACCAGTGACAAATAACGAGGATAACGTAATAAACACATTAGCTTATTTCCACGCAAACCTGCAAAGTTCAATACCGTCTGCAGAAAACGATTTGGGAATTTCTTCTTCATCTGTCCAAAGAATCTTGAGCGAACATCATATGCACCCTTATTCCTTCCAAAACGTGCAAGCCTTGAGACCTGGTGATGACGTCCGACGAGTAGAATTTTGCGAATTCATGTTTTTGAAAATTCAAGAGGACCCTCAATTCCTTTCAAAAATATTTTGGACCGATGAAGCGAAATTTTCTAGAGAAAGAATAACAAATAGAAGAAACGAACATTTCTGGGCAGCAGGAAATCCGCACGCTTTACGCGAAACGCGTTCTCAAGAGAGGTTTAGCTTCAATGTTTTCGGTATGGTATTAAATGATCAGGTGCGGTAGGTACTTTATTTGTGAAGACAATTTAAACAGTGATAAGTATTTAGAAATTCTACGAGGGACGGTTTCTGAATTTATAGAAGAAATTCCTATTGGTGAGCTGCAAAATTCTTGGTATCAATTAGATGGGGCACCAGCACATAATTCCGCTGCAGTTTATCTTCAATTATCTCGAATTTTTGAAGATCGCTGGATTGGTCCCAATGGCCCTTGGAGATGGCCCCCGCGATGGCCTGTAAAGTCTATGCTTCTCCAGTAAATAACCAACAAGATTTACTGGACAGGATACGAACAGCTTTGGCCGAATTAGAAAACGGACAAATTTAACGGGCCACAGCAACTGTACAAAGAAGAATTGAAATGTGTTTTCAAATGATCGGACAGCATATAGAACATTTGTTATAATTCAATTTTATTATTTTATTTATTTATTGTTGATTGTTAGATTGCTATAATTTTTAAGTTCACTAAAACAAGTTTAGAACAGTCTCGAACTTAGTAGATATGGTTAAAAATAATGTAAACAATTTATTACGTTTTTTATAACTTTAACTTTTCCGAAACGAAAAAATTTCGTTTCAATCCTTGAATTTTCTCTTGTTCATTGGCGATAAATGAGGATGTTTTTCATTAAAAACATCGCACGTTCTCTCCAATATTTTGTAACAATCTCCGCGAATATAAAATAAATTGAGAATATCAGATTTTGAGTGTTATTTTATTTTAATTTAAAAGTTTCAAATCAGCTGTCATGTTGAATAGAAAAGCACAACAATTGTTTTTCCATGGCTTACTACGGGAAGGTGTAAGCATTTAGCAAATACATATGATAGTTTCATAAAAATCTGATTATTTCGAAAATGGTTACGAATAGGTATAGGAAACCTTAATACAGTTCGATAGAAAATTAAATTCTACATTTGATAGTGCGTAAAGTTATAGGGTGTCCCATTTAAAAAAACGGACTTTAGCGGCTTTGAAAATGTGAATGTTTGCCGCTGAATTTAGGACACCCTGTATAAAAATAGACAAATTCAATAAAAAAAATAGAAACCTAAGATTATTTACCGATCGTCTGCAAAATATGAAGATTATTTCTTCAAAACTTAAAAAATTGAGAAATTTGGTACCCCGAAGGCTCATTTTTGGTTCAAGGTCAAGTATCTTAAGAACGCTTGAAGGTATAGGACATGCTACATAAAATAGCATTAAAATTCTCCGTAGAATCCAAAAATATCATAAAATACAGGGTGGTCCATTTAAAATAAGCAAGTTGATACCAACTTCCGGTTAAACCGGAAGTGACAGGAAGTTGAAAATATTTCAAAAAAGAAGTACCCCTTGACCTTACCTTAATCCCAAAATTTGAAATTTTTATCTAAATGGCATCAGCAAAAACTTTTAATGAACGGGTTGCGTGATTAACCCTGTATAATAAAACTTGCAAGATACAACTTAAAACCGCACTTCAGTATCTCATCTCGTTTTAAAAATATTCGAGCTTAAATTTTACCAAAAAATGTAGGTGAACTGTTTCAAGTGGCCAGCAGTTTATTAAGATTATTTTAGGAGCCAAGATTATCTCACATTATAAACGCTCTGGTTCCCAATTAGAGTAAGAAAGTAAGTAAGAAAACTTGAATGGGTAGTAAATTTCTTGTTTTAACTACATCTGTATTTCTATTTTGTAAAATACAAAAACGATATCGGTTTGGTGAAAAATTAATTCAAATGTTTCTAAAAAAATATGTTCTGAGGATCCTCTAAAATAGTTTTTAAACCTACTGCTGCTCTAATTGATTTTTGATCGAAATCGCTATTATTAATAATAAAATTAAAGTAATCAAGTAATTCGTCCTTATTGTTATTAACTGTCAAAACTGCGCGTGAAGTAAAATTCCAACGAGTTGCTACATTAGTAGGTATACGATTTCCTCCAATTTGTTCTAACACTTGGGTCCGCTTTGTAGATTTAGAAAAATATGATGAAAAACCTGATACGGTTGAGAAAAATACTTTAACCTGATGAATTGAACTGCACACATTACTTAAAACCAAATTAAATACATGTGCATAGCAATGAGTAAACAATGCTTGTGGTGATATAGATTTAATTTTTGTCTGTAAACCGTTTATTTCTTCCGACATTACGCAAGCCTCATATGTTTGAGCCACTAATTTCGAATGCAAGTCAAATTTTTCGAATTTGGTGGATAAAAATTGAAATAAATCTTGCCCAAAACGCCCAGAACTTGCGTCATAAAATCCCTGGAATCGCTCAACAGGTTGACCCCTATATAACGTAATGAAAAATGACGGATAATTGTGAATTGCAGTTTATGTCAGTGGTTTCATCCACTTGCCAGGAAAAAACAAAGAATTTGAAATTTTCTCTTCAATTTTTTTATTTACAACATAAGCAACTGAATCAATTAATTCATTTTGAATTGTTTTGGATGTCACAAAAAAGAACTGATCTATTATCATTATTATGTTCTGCTAAAATGTTTTTAAATTTGTCATATTTACTAGCAAGAATACCTAGCTCTTTGAAATTACCGCGATTTAAAGATTCATTTGATTCATCATGCGCGCTGAAAGGTAACTCTTGCATACATGTTTAGTACTTTATTGTGTAGTAACAGACCCCGAGACAAATTTTTTAAATCGCTATAACCACTTTTTGACCAAACTTTGTCGCTATTATTTGTTGCAAATAAAATACATGGCCAAAAAAATAACTTACTTAATGTTACACTACCAGTGAGCCAGTCGTACTTCTCATACCAAGTGTTATGAAAGCCCCGATTTGGTCTTCCTACCCCATCCTATAGCTACAAGACTTAAATCTGGAACAGGTCGCTTTACTTCTTTTAACTATGTATAATTTATCTTCATAAGAGTGACGTGAAACATTCTGCTGATTTATTAAAAAATTTACAAGATCACAAGCATTGCTAATATTTACATTTACCTGGGGAAGTTGCACTAGGTCCCGCTAAATCCATTTCTCTATAATGGGTAACTGGGAAATTTAAATCAAGTTAATCCGAAAATCCAGACGCACATTGAAACAGAAAAATCACTGACTACTCCACTGTTTACACTTAGTTAATATAAACATGCAATCCACATTAATAAATTAAAATTAAGGGAACACTGCAACCTGCAACCGAATCAAAACAATGCGGAAAACGGCAAACGTAACATCCCTACTCCTACTACCTACTTAAAACTAGTTTCAATTTTCAACCTGTTAACGCCTGTTTCTCCAATCGGAAATCAGCCGCTTATTCCCTTTGAATTTATATTAGAGGCATTCCTCAAAAGAATCTTTATATGCGCTAACCCTACTTAAAGCTTAACTCGACTGGATTACTACGCGCCACCCGCTTACACACATTAGTAATACGCTAGACAAGGAAGCGCGAGGCATGCCTCTATCAATAACTCTTCTAAAGAAGAAATGAGATGGACTCTCAGAACGTCCGATATGACCATTGACGATGCGCGTTTGGATTGGAGTAAGGTAAAAGGCAGGGCCGTATTTTACGGATTTCTCATGACGCAAAATTATGCTGCAAATGCTTATGGATGCAAATAGTAAAAATGTAAAAGTGAGATTAAAGAAGTGAATAAGAAGTAATAAAAATTATATAATCGATTAACACGTATAATTTTTCAAATTTATTGGTGAGGCACTGCCTCATCTGCCTCATGGGACAAGCCGCCCCTGCTAAACGACACCGTGGTTGAAATAAGACTAAACAAGGTAACTAACTTGTGCATTTACTACATTTTACTAGTGCATACAAGCAAAAGCCAACTATAAAAGGTCCAGACAGTCCAATAACCAAGATTAATTACTGTTACAAAAGTATAGTACTGCCTGTATCATGAAATCCAGACCTCGGCAAATCTTTTAGCTATCCGATTCAGGACGAACAGGTCAAAATCTACGAGATTAGGCTAGTTTTATCACCCACGTTTTTTATTGTTGGTCAATGTATTTTAAACTTGTTTTATGAATAGTTTTGGTGATATAATATCTTCCGAATTATTTAGCTGATGTTGAATAAACTCCTGAGTACCCAATAAAGGTCTGATGCGATTTTTAAATTTACATGAGTTCTTAACATATAATTTTGCAGCTGATAACCTAATCTAACACTTTTATTATTATTTTTAGGTGGTATTGCCATTGTCGGTATTTGGTTAGTATTCGGATATGCAGCTCAACTGGTGTGCAACTCGGTCGGTTTCCTTTATCCAGCATACATGTCAATACATGCCATTGAGAGCCGCAAGAAAGACGACGACACCAAGTGGTTGACCTACTGGGTAGTGTTCGCCCTCTTCTCCATCGTCGAATATTTCGCAGACTTCATTGTGGGCTGGTTCCCTCTCTACTGGCTGATTAAGGTCAGTACTTGCATTTGAATATTTTCTTTCATGAACATTGAAATTATATTTATTTGGGATTGTTTAATTATTACAGTGTATCTTTATGGTGTGGCTAATGATCCCTACGGAATTCAATGGATCTATCACCTTGTACAGCAAGATTATCAGGCCATACTTCCTAAAACATCACAGTACTATTGATGAAACGTTGAATAAGGTGAAAGAACAAGGTAGGTCTTTTAGATATTACCCCAGATAAACCTACACTTATCTGGGATATTACTAATATTTAATAAATTATTGAAGACAAAAAGAAGTAGTTAAATTTCAAAAGGAATAAAAATATTTTGTATTTATTTAACTTTTAGGGTGAGATAAACAATTAAAGTTAATTATAATTTCTTGGCACTTAAGATATTTTCAGTGATGATACGATGACGAGACTGAGTGGTAGATAAATTACGTTCTTGTTTTTGACAAGTTTTTTGTTGATTTCACGGAACAGGTTTTTGGAAACCTACCACTGTGATGATCTCGGCAATCTGAGAAAAATATCATATGGTTTAATGCTTTAATTTCAGAGTATGGAAGAAAAGAGCAGGGGCGTGCGGTGAAATTTTACGAAAGGGAAGCAATTTTTAGAAACTTACCTATTTGTAATGTAATTCGATTCTTCGATCATTTTTTGCAAATTCGTCAATGACATAAAAACGTCGATGCTCCGACATATTTTGGAGCAGTTTATTTTCAATGGACAACAGCGGTGTTTGCGAAAGTCTCTTGTGCCCCGTTGAATTTCTCACGAAATTTTTTATACGTTTAAGTGTTGAAAAATTGCGTTCTACTGATGAACTTGTGGCAGGTATTGTCAATACCAATTCACACAATTTCGACACTTCGGTGTAGGCATCTTCCAGCTCCTTGTCTTTTAAAAATTGCATGAGTTCCTTAGCGGTATTTTTTGTGCTAATGTCATCAGTTTCATAAATCTGGCCATAATGAAGAATTATGCATTAAATTTCCAGAGCTCGAGGAATTTAAAATCATTTAAACCGTTAAATCTATAGTTTATTTGTTGCTGAATTTGGTCGATTATTTCATAAAACAGGCGTCTGTATGATGTTTGAACATCTCCCACCTTGTCTGTTGGAAGACGCTTGGCTTGTGGGTCTACATTTAACGTCATCGTTTTCTCCCAAAATAGGTCAAAGTCATCTCTTTGTTGGCTTAACATGGACTTAAAATCATCCACTTTTTTTAGGCAAAAAGCAATATCATTTGTTTTAGTTTGTAATATATTAAAAACATTGTCCGAGAATGGAAATATTTCTGAAAATATGTTCAATAAATAATTAAAATAAAATCTCGTTTCAAACAGTCTAAAAACCCCCTCGAACTATTTATTGCTTCTGAGTCCCACGTTTCATTATTTTCTATTATATTCTCAAATAGTTCAATCAGTGATTCACGTTTTTCAGATAATGTTAAGTCTTCCATTATAGTCCCACCTAGTCGGAGCTACTTTCGGCAATTGTTTGTGGACAATGGGGTCCAAAGCTTGTGTACGTTTTGTTGACTTGGAAAAAAAAGCAGCCATGCCACTTAAAGTAACGAAAAATACTTTACACTCTTTAATGTAATTGATGGACTGGGATAAAACTAAATTTAATTTATGAGCAAAACAATGGTCAAAACAGCACTTGAGAAAGTTTCTCGAACTTTAGCTTGCAGACCCCCTAATTGTTCTGCCATCACTGCAGCTCCATCAAAGCTTTGAGCAACTAATTTTTTCTCTCCATTAATTTCTTTAGTAACGTTATAAACTACGGTATATAATGCATCTACTGTACGATTTTCGGACACATTCTTAAAACCTAAAAATCGCTCTTGAATACTTCCGTCCGTCTATAGATAATTGGCTAAAATTAGTGATATCAGTTGTTTCGTCCAGAACAATAGCAATGAACCGCGCCTCGCCAATTTCCTGCTTAATTCTTTTTCGAATAATGGTTGCAACAGCGGAAATTAAATCATTCTGGATTCGATTCGACGTTCCGCGAAAAACGATGGACTGCTCTAAATGATTGTTTAAGCAATCATCATATTTAGCCATTAAACTAAGTAAATCTTGAAAATTTCCTCTGTTTGAAGAATCCGTTGTTTCGTCATGACCTCTAAATCCTAATTCGTGTTGTCCGAGAAAACAAACAACATCGATAAGTCTTCTTAATATTTGCCTATTTTTATCGACTAGATCATTGTGTTGGCGGTGACTAATTTCCAACTGTTTATTAAGGGCGTGTACAATTCTGGTTTTGCCAAAGACTTTTTCTTTTATGACGGCCTGCAAATGCGCTTTGGGCATAATGTGTCTTTTTACAGCTCTATGGAAATTGTTTAAATCGGACAAACCAGTTTTATTCCAGAGACTTTTTCATTTCAAAAAGTAAACATGGCCAACAAAATAATTTACTTATATTTTCACACCCTGTTAGCCATTTAAATTGTTCGTATTGTTTTTTCGGATAAAAATTTACAGTTTTTCATTTTTGTGGTTAAATTTTTCATAGGCGGTTTTGCCCTTCCTTTGCAAATTATTTGAAGCTTATCACCGAAGTTTAATGTTGAAAATCCCTTTATTATTAAGACACACACCACATATTCACACACACTCTTCTTACTAAATTCTCCAACGTTTTCAACGTTATTACCGACAGCCGAAGTTAACGTTATTTGCATATCCACGTCCGTATTTATTGTCTTCCATATCGCACCACGCACGACGCGTCGTACATATCACACAACACACGGATAGCTGTTCAAACAAAGAACCTACTCCAACGTAGCTTCCGCCCCCACTTAAAGCACGCGACTGAAATGCAAAAATTGCAAACAGCCGATGGATAGTTCAGTAACCTCTGGCTCGATTCACAGGAAATCAAGCATACAGGACTTGACTGCAGAGAAGCTAGCGATCCGCATAGGTTCTATTCGATTCTATTGCTCGGTCGGAGTCAAGGCCGCATTTATTATGGACTTGATAATTAAGATAATATTTCATAATTTTTAATATAAACTAAATTAGTGGTTTCTTATTTCAAAAATTACATTTTAGAAGTTTTGTTTTGTAATTTTTTTGGGGAAGCACTGATTCCCTTGCTTCCATGGCTGCACGCCCCTGGAAAAGAGTATACTGTTATGATTATTTTAGGAGCCAAGATTACCTCTCTGGTAACGCTCTGGTTCCCAAGTTGTCAAATCGGCGTTTTATTAGAGTAACCTTCTAACAAAACTTCAAAATCATAAAATCAAATTCATATACGAGGGCTTTTCAACAAAGACGAGGGTTTTTCAACAAAGACTAGGACTGAATTTCGTACGGCCCAGTGCAACGAGTTACATACCGCCAAAAATCAAAAAATATCATCCAAGTATGCTTCTTTCATTTTGCGAAATGTCAGTTGTCATAAATTATTTATGTGTTTTTGACGTCGCTCTAAAGTTGAGATATGGTTACCGCGCCTCTAAGAATGAATTGAAAGAACAAAGATATGCGATCAAATTTTGTGTTCGTCTTGGAAAATTAGCAACGGAAACTTTTTCGATGATTAATACGGCTTTTGGGGAATTGCCCATGGCAAGATGTGCTTGTTTTCGATGGCATAAAGAGTTTAGTAATGGCAGGGAAAGTTGTGAGTTGCAAGGCGGCCCAGGTGCTCCTATTGTGGCACCAAGTGAGGAAACCATCAATACCGCAGCAGTAATTATTCGCACAGATTTACGTCTGACTATCCCACAACTCTCAAATATTTTTTAAAATATCTGTTGGAAGTGTTTTTACTCTTTCACACAAGCATTTAAACATGTCTAGAGTTTGTTCTCGCCGGATTCCGCGTATACTGACACAACATCAAAAAGCGAATAGGATTGGAAACAATGCGTTGAAGAAGAAGGCGAAGAAAGGTGGAAGACCATTATTACTTCGGATGACACTTGGGTGTATTGTTAAGATCCGGAGATGAAGCAACAGAGTACGCAGTGGGTAGAAAAAGGAGGACCACCTCCAAAAAAAGCACGTGCGCCAAAATCTGAAGCTAAAGCTATGGTCAGAACATTTTTTGATCACAAAGGCAAGGTGTGTACACACATGGCCCCACATGGTGGTACAGTAACTGCCAGTTATAAACAAGTTTTGTTCCAGTTGACATCCCCAAAAAATGACCTGAGCTGATTTGAAAGTGGAAACTTTATCATGATAACTCTCGTCCTCATGTAGCGAATCTAGTGACTGAGTTTTTGAACACAAAAATATCAGGTCTGTACCGCATCCTCCATATAGTCCTGACATAGCCTCATGCGACTTCTATCTGTTTCCTCAAGCAAAAAAAGACCTCAAAGGACCACGATTTCAAAAAGAATTGGATGCTGTTAAGGCTTTAGAAGCGTTTTTGACAAAGCTTTCAAAGAATGGCTTCCGCCATGTCTTTGAACAATGGCAGCACCGTTGGGATAAGGTTATTGCGTTACAGGGGACTATATAGAGCGTGATAAAAGTATTGTTGTTTAAGATTAATAAATAAGGTTTTGGTAGTACTAGTCCTAGTCTTTGTTGAAAGTCCCTCGTCTCTAGTATGTGTGCTTAAAAAAAACGAAAATCGAATTTCAAAAATTAAATATTTGTTATTAAAGATCAACAACAAAGAATTCTTAAGGCGAAATGTTGTAGCGCCGCCCAACGAGTAGTATGCAAATATAAACACAAACGTAAAGTCATAAAGCATATGCCTAAAACAGATAACGATTTGTGTGTGTCAAATTTCTCGGCATCTTAACAGCGAAGTATCGTTTTTAGTGCATTTTAAGTGATTTAGATACTTATATTTCATTTATCTTATAAACAATTAGTATTAACAATTAAAATTGATTTTTTTAAAAGTGGTCTGCTGAACAAAGCCCACTTATGGCACTCAGATTCAGTATGGTCTATTAGATTATGAACAGGGTTGGCACTCTTAAGATTTCCACCATGAATATTGTATACAGAGTGCACCAGAAACTCTACCGATTCTAAACTTTAAAAATGTTGAATTTCTGCTCCGCAAGGTTGGTAATATTTCAGACCTTTGTTACCCACTGTATTATTGGGACATATTCTTAGTGAATGACGGGTAAACAGTTTAAACAAGTCTGTATTAACAAAAGTAACATGTAAAACTGTATTTTAGTGAGAAAAAGATAATTACATCAATGATAAAAGGCGATTTCTCATTTTTTATTAAAAAGTCTGTTTTAAATTATTTATTTATTTATTTATTTTTATTTATCAATACACTACAGAGTGATAAACTCCAAATGGTAGTCACAATAAATCTTTAGAAACGTAACATTTTTATCTCACAATAACTTCAGGTTAAATGCTAAAGGAAAATAAAAAGTTCAGTGCGGTCAATATATAAAAACACAAAGAAACAATATACAACAAATCATATGAACTGCATAATTTATAAATATGAAAACAATAAAACAAGTAATTATTAAATATATATGTAGACCAAGATGGAAACACATAAGAATATATATTAACAAACAGAATAAAAAATGTAAAAAAAAGGAAAAAAATCATGTAAAGCACAAACAACATAAATTAGTGTCTTAGACGCAAAGTGTTTTTAGAGATAAATGACTCGAAGGAAAAAGGTCATAATCTGCATAATACCTATTATAATTTGAAACCAAACAATACACAAAGCCGCTTCGGCCATAGTTGGTTCTATGGGTATACTCAAAAAATAATTAAACCTGTCTGGTACGCCTATTGTGTCGTCAATAAGCTTGTGCAGAAAAAGTAAAAGAGCATCTTTACGCCGACCCTCCAGACTTTTGTACCCACAAAGCAAAAGTCTAGTCTCATAGGCAAGATTTGAGTCAGGAAAGTGAAGTTTGTATAGCAGGTATTTTGCAAATTTATTCTGCACTCTTACGAGTCTGTTTATGTGACAAGCATAATGTGATGACCATATAACAGAGCAGTATTTCAGTATGCTGCGGACCAAGCAGTTATAAACACAAGAAAGCGCCTTTGTGTCATTAACGTGTCTGGTATTTCTCTTAATAAAACCCAATAACCTAAAAGCCCTAAGAACAATACTATCGATATGGAAGTTAAAAGACAGGTTTACATAAAAAATTACACCTAGGTCATTAAATGAATCTACTCTATCGATATCTACGTTATTTACAATATAAGATGACATTAATTTTTAGATAATTTAAATTACACCTCTGTATAAAATTATTTAAATCCATTTGTAAACCATTGAAATCAGGACTGACGATATTATAAAATTTGAGGTCGTCCGCATACAAGAGACAGTGAGATGTTTGAAAACAGAAGAAGACATCATTGATAAACAACAAAAATAGCACAGGTCCGATATGGGATCCTTGAGGGACGCCGGAAGTTACGTTTATTTCACAGGATGTAGAGCCACAAACAGTTACACGTTGTCGACGCTCGGACAAGTATGATTTAATGAATTTAATGTACTGTCCAGAAATACCAATGTCGAGACAGCTTTTTAATAAGAAGTGGATGACATACACTATCGAAGGCTTTAGACAGGTCTGTGTATATAGTATCCACTTGTTTGCCAGCCTCTACCGAGGAAACTAAGAAGTTATGGTATACGTCTAAGTTGGTTGCCATTGAGCGCCCTCTGTAAAATCCATACTGTTCGGGAATGATAAAGTGTTTAAAAGTTTTAGAGATCTCATCTGTTATGATAGCTTCCAACAACTTTGGAATACAGGAAAGAATCGATATTCCACGGTAATTTTCGATATTTGTTCTATCACCTGACTTGGTTGGAGGCTGGAATTTTTCCAAATTGCTGGAAAGTGACCATCGTCTAGAGATTTCTGATAAGTTGGTCGGAAACTCTACTGGCTGAACGTTCGAGAGGTCGGCGTCAGTGTAATTAGAATAGCAAGCTTGAAAGTGACAAGAAAACGCGTTTGCGATATCATCCGTGGTATTAATATCTATGCCATTGTAGGTCATTTGGCTTGGAAGACAAGAGTCGGATTTGAGGTTTTTAACAAATGACCAGAAGTATTTATGTTGCTGGGAATTAAGTGCTCAGTGTTTGTCACGTACATACGATAACACATGTCTTTTAAATTTCACTTCACGGCATACATTGGAATAATCCTCATAATCACAATTTAAACCAGATCTCTTATACTTTTTATGAAGCCGGTTTTTGCGGGCTATAACAATTCGATCCAAATCTCTATCGGCTGTGAGAAAAGACCAGTCAGTCTGTAAAAATCATTAAGTTCCGTATAGTTTACTTTGTGAAACTGATAAACGCTTATAGTGTTGTTATTTTTAAGGACTGGAATGTATCGGAGATTGAATGAACCCTCAATAGCAGGATGAGGGTTGTCAATCCTAAGGAGTTCATTGGGGCTAGGCGAAATAGAATGACTATCAAAGTTGTCGATGAAAACGAGATCCAATGTACGGGTAATTAGTAACACGGTTAATTTGTTGCAGTTCAAGGAAGAACATACAGTCAATCAGAGTTTCAGCAGTAGGTGATTGCAGCTCTCGTTGAATCAGCGTCTCGTCTTCGATTAACCACTCAACCGATGGCAAGTTGAAATCTCCAAAAATGATAAACTTGTGATTATCGTATTGGTTTCTAAGAGATTCACATGTATTACAAAATGATTGATGCCTCTAAAGATGATGCTGGAATGTAAACACAGCAAATGGCGAGTCGAGTATCCTCTGTAGACAACTGAATCCATATGTCCTCATAAGAGTTGCTCAGAGGAGACGAAATTTTGGACGTTTGAAAATTATTGAGAACAGCTATTAGTACACCACCACCACGCTGACAATCAATAACTGAGTAGTCTCGGTCTCGTCTGAAAATAGTGTACTGGGTGTCAAACAACTCGAAAAAACTTTCATTTAGCCAGGTTTCTGAAAGAACTATGAGGTCATAATCACAAGAATAGGTACTTGTCAGTAATTCGCTGCACTTTGTTCTTAGTCGTCTAACATTTTGGTAGTAAAAGGTAAAACAGTAATTATGCAATATGTGAGAGAACTAGAGCAAATTTCAAATGCAAAAAAACTGTTCCGGTAAAACTGTGCGTTATTACTAAAAGTGGCATTAGAAGCAACATCGAATTCAAGATTGATAGAAAAGACCAAACCCAACAAATCACTATTTAACATCCACCTCTAAGTTTTTAGTGAACCCTGTATACAATATTCATGTTGAAAAATTTTCAAAATCGCTAGAAATTGTTTTTTCGTACTTGGCTCTAGATTATTTTGGTTCCACAAAGAGAAAGATAAATCTATAGTAAAAATTCTGGTCGAAGAAACTTTAAAAAAATTACAGGGTCTTATATAACTCCCTATATAAGACGATTGGTATAGTTGGCGCATTACCTTTCTGGAATGATGTCACGCTGGTTTCAAATAACGTATTTCTTATATTATTTATATTTCAGCGATGATTCCTAACCTAAACGTATGCAGTGATGTAGATAGGAGGGGTGCGTTCAGCACTGGCTAAAGCGAATTTAAAATTGGCATTTTCTGTACAGAAAGCGCTGCAACTTGTCGAAAATGGCTGGCAAAAAATTAACACTCTCATTGCCATAAAAAAACCCTCATTTTGCACACTTAATACAAAAATAACTATTATAACTTCAAAAACTAAAATTATTTTTCAAATAAGACTTTACTAATATAAATTCTTTCATCTTAGTCTTATTCTTTGTTTGTAATGTAATAAATTGACGCCAGTTACCCATTTTTATCAAAATTATTTTAATTCTCAATTACAGACAATACTGAAAAAATATTAAGAAAAGGGGAATAACGAACGATGAATCCTTTACCTCCAGAATGTTTCAAAAACAAAAAGAGGTAAAAACAAAAATCACAGATTACTTAAAGAACAAAATAAGAGATATGATCTATTGCGTGTATGCTAAAAATGAATATGTTACAATGCAGACTTTGCTTTAAAAACTAAAAGAGAGAAATCAATGTATAACTAACTAACTTTAAAAATAAAAACTACTCCCCTTCACTGTCTTCAGAATCAGAACTAAATTCTTCATCGTCACTGCTGTCTTCGTCGGTACTAATTACAAGTGGCGCAATGTCTGAAGCATCACATATCTGTATTGTCTTCCAAGCTTCTTGGATTACCCTTTCTGTGTGGCTGACATAATTTTTCTAATGCTCTGAAGATACTTCATTTATCGCTTTTTATCGGAAGTTTTGGCCATATTTCCCACATGGCCAAAACTTCCGATGGTGTCCCTTTCAGACTAGCAATGTATTGGTCGTATTTCCTCTTACACTCAGACCATACCATTTCAATAGCATTAAATTGACAATGGTATGGAGGAAGTCTTAGTATTTTGTGGCCCAAAGGTTTCACATATTCGTCAAGGTAGAATGTTTTTTCAATGTTACAATTTTTTTCTACAATGCTCCATATTTCATCCTTCATGGCCCTCTCTGGGAAGTCAATGTTCTTTTCTTTTAACCATCCAATCAATCTCTGCTTTGTCCATGATTTTCTTGGAATATCCTCTAAAAGGCCGGAATGATAGCTTCCGTTGTCCATCACTATCAAACTTTTTGGAGGAAGATTTGGTACCAGCTGATTTTTAAACCAATTTTCAAAATTTTGCTTGTTCATATTCTCATGATAATCTCCGCTTTTTAGTCCACTTTTAAACATTAAACTGGCCCCCTTAATAAATCCTTCCTTTGATCCAGCGTGAACTACAATATATCGATGACCTTCACTAGCTTTTTTAGAACTTGTAGACATAGTGTTATCCTGCCAGCTGTTTCTAAACGAACCTTTACTGAAAATCCAAGTCTCATCAATAAATACGGTGGTATAAGCATCTTGTCCTAGATTTTGATTTTTGACATATTCCCTCAAGAAATTGATTCTCTTGTGGACCATGTGGGGCAAATCCATCAGGTATTTTCTATTATTTGATTTCTTCCACTTAAAACCAATACTTTTTACGTATTTTCTTAGCGAGGTGATGGAAAAATTAAAATATTCATTTATCTCTTTTAGTTTTTTAAGCAAAGTCTGCATTGTAACATATTCATTTTTCGCATACATGCAGTAGATCGTATCTCTTATTTTGTTCTTTAAGTAATCTGTAATTTTTGTTTTTACCTCTTTTTGCTTTTGAGACATTCTGGAGGTAAAGGATTCATCGCTCGTTATTCCTCTTTTCTTAATATTTATGATTGTTGTATGGCTAAGTTTTGTTGCATTTGAAGCTCGTTCAATTATATTATCAGTTTGCGGAAGGATTCCATTTTTAGCTTGCTCTTTTTCCAATTGAAAAAAAGCCAAGATATTCAAAACTATTAGCTGTGATTGCTGATTATATCTTCGCGGCATCTTGCAAAAGTTTAAAAAGAATCACAACAAATCAATGTCAATTTTGACGAATATATTCTGAAAGACACATAACCAAAACCGGCATTGACTGTTGTAAAGAAACGACAATGAGTTTTTTCAAAATGTTTTTGTCACTGTCAGTTAACATAAATCAAACAAAAATAACCAAAAATGACGTCATTCCAGAAAGGTAATGCGCCAACTATATGGTGTGATAAGGGTGCCCTTATCGGGTTGCATACTATGGATATTGATCAAACAAAACCAGTAAAAATTACTTGGTGCACTTCGAAGTTCTAGTAGTTTAGTTTCCTCCGACTTTAACATTAACTTTACTCACTTATTTCGATATATGTTTTTATTAACTTATTTTTTGTTTCAGTTAACAAAGTCACGGAGAAGTCGGAATAGAAGGGAAGTAAAAGTCTAATGTTTTTCCATTAAGATTCGCAATATGTTGCTTGTGTGTGTTACCGAGGAGTGTTTTTTGTCCTTCACAATTCTGTCTGATTATATATTATATCGATTTTAGTATAGTCACTCTAACGTACTATTTTTATACCTTATAATACCTATTCAATAAATGCTAAAACATTAATGCGATATTATATGTGATTACTTTTAGAACACGAGAGAAAAATACAATTCGTGAGTATGATGTCATAAAATTATTAAGGTTATTCGAGAGTTTAAAAAAATATCTAATTCAATGCTAAAGGGTACCTATCTTTACAAATGCCAGGAGTAAAATTAATTGCGTAAATAAATTAGGCTAAAAATCGGAATTCATCAGTATTCAATCAAATAACAACTTTCTTGTGTTGTTCAGTATATTTTGGTTTTTTAATTTGTCGTTTTAGTTACATAGTTTCATTTTTGTATTTAATTTTGTAGTAGCTGTTGTGTATGTCAATTTTAGTGCAATTATTCACTTCAATATGTCTAGTTGGTTTGGGAAGTGTTATTTTATAGTGAAATTTTACGTTAAAAAAATGGAAAATTTGCCCCAATCGGGGAATTATAATAAATTCGATATTAGATGATGCATGTAATGTTGAAGATACTTTTTTCAAATTAAGAAATACATGTCTGGTGTCTTTGGGCTTGTTTTGTAATAATAGTTAAAGGTTAATTACCGGGTGTTCCATTAAGAAAGGTCTCAGGCCATAACTCGGAAACCGTTTATTATACAATTATGGTTAAACATATTTGTGGCTAAATAGACCAAGAGAAATCACTGGAAATTATTTTAAAGTTCGAAAAATGGCCGCTATGGGGCGTAACACTACCTCAAAAATGAAAATGCTGATTTTCCCTTGAATTTTCCTAATTAAGATTTGTCGAAAATATAAGCATTGTATTCTTCCGGTATTTATGCAACTTTTTGCTCTTGTATCATTTTGTTTATTTTCTATAAAAGTCGTGGGGGAAGGTCAAACTTTTTTTTTCATATGTTATGTTTTGGATGAACTGATTACATTAAATTTGGTGTCATTTTGTTTTTTTGCCTAACTCTATTGTAACAATTCTATTAGTGGTAGCTATAAAAGGTATCGAATAGTAAAATAAAAAATCCTGGTCCGTATTTAAATTAAAAATGTTGATGATGGTCGTCCGAATCCGAAACGTCGGATTGAAAAGCTAACCTCACCAATTTGTAGAGGAGAAAAAGTGACAATGATGAAGTGAAAATTATTTTCATATGTCATTTCAACTAAGGCTACAATTATAGAAAAACCATAAAAGTTATTTTTAGTTTTTCTAAAATTGTAGGCTTAGTTGAAATGACATATGTAAATAATATTCACTTTCTCCACTACAAATTAATGAGGTTAGTTGTTTATTCCGACGTTTCGGATTCGGGCGACCATCATCAAGTTTTTTAAATTTAAATACGGACCTGGATTTTTTTAAATTCACTATTCGATACCGATATATTTTATAACCTTAAATTAAATTGTTACAAAATAGTATATTACATACCTAGGTGGAATGTGGACAGGAATGAAGCCTTTTCACCGAGGTTTGTATACCATATTATTTACAACCACACCTTTTAAATGCAAATGACGTTTTTTGTGACAAATATAACTATGTGAGAAATCAACAAAGTTAGACTCCTGTGTAACCACAGGCTTAGCCACCATCAACAAATGGAAAGTCAAATTGATATTTTGACAATGGTTGCTATGGTACTAAAAAATCCAAGCATACAAACTTAAATTAGTTGCATTTTTGATAGGTTGTTATCAAAAAAGCGTTTTCGAAGACAATGGGCGATTCAGAAGAAATCATTTGTACTCCTCAATTGAGAGAAATCGCGGAAAGTTTGGAAAAAATTAAATAATCGGATAAAATTGAAACATTTTCGTTATTCAATAAATATCGATATGTCTCTGAGTGGAAAGTGCCATTTACCCTGGTGGAAAATGATCACTTTCAACCCATGTAATTGTCACTTTTCATCCGGATAAATGCCAAAATCAGAAATATGTTTCTTTCAAACTTTTAAAATGTCAGAAATGTCAACATTACATACGTCGTTGTAAATAAAAGTCATGGCATACCATTTTATTTTTCTGAGAAAATCCAATATTATTTGATGAATTACGAAAAAGCGCCATCTACTAATAGAATCATTACGGTACAGTTAGTAGCTCTACGTGAAGAACAAAAAAAAAGCACTTTTTCTGACACCAAGTTCAACGTAATCGATTCATCCAAAATCAAGATATACATGTTTGAAGGAAAATAACTTTGATCTTCTTATACCACTTTATTATTGAAAATATCAAGAAAGTAGCAAGAAAATGCATTGCCTGAATGCAATGCTTTTATTTTCTACAAACCTTAAGTAGGAAAATTCAAGAGAAAATCGGCATTTTCTTTTTTGAGTTGCTGTTACGCCCCCCCCAGCGTCCATTTTTCAACCTTGCCAATACTTTTCAGCTGGTTTGTCCATAAATACTTGTTCCCCATAATTGTGTGATCAACGGTTAACGAGTTATGGCTGGAAACCACTCTTAATGGAACACCCAGTACAAGCCTAAGAAGTAAATATAGCACAAAACGCTAAAAACAATTCCGCTAGTTAACCCTTTAAGGCGCAAAAGACCTTTTTTTTTTAAATATTGTTTATATTTTGATATTAGGAAGTCCAGTTTATTTTAAGCTTATACGTACCTGTTTCAGCTGAAAATACTGACCAGAAGCTGAGTTTTTTGCAAAAAACTGATGGGAAATAATTATCCCAAAGAACCTTCTGAGTAACTGAAAAAGTGCAGGATTTTTTGGGATAATAATTTCCCATCACAAATTTTAGGAGACAATTAAATGTTTTTTTGCAATTTACTTTTGTTTTATTAACATATCATTGGACAGAATGAAATATAACTTATAATGAAACTTACAACTAAATATATTAACAGCTTTTAACTACAAAATAAATATAAACCGAGTTAACAAAAATGAAATGGCATTGACATAGGAACTAAACTATTTCTTCTCAAATCCAATCAAAAACTAGAACTGTTACAAAAAAAAACACATGCTAAGTGCCTCGTAGAAAAAAAAACAAATATTAAATAATCAATTACTTTTGTGAAATTCCGCAAAACAACCTTTACAGAGGGCAGCATTACAAGCAGAACATATAATATTACTGCGTTTTTCTTTAGTTTTGGTGCTACATCTAGTGCACCTTCTATATCCTTTTATAACTTCTGGCATATGTATACCAACGTTAGAAAGACGCAATGTATTTTCAACCTTCAACACGCCTCTACCAGTTTGTTTCTTTTTTGCACATCCTTTCATTGGTTGATAACCTCTTTTGAGTTTGGAAGAATATTCTCCAATCAGTTCATTCACCAAAACAGATCTATATAGAAGATGACTGATAGGTTTTTCGCGCTTGGCAGTTTTGGACGATTTATAAATTACGTAAGAGTTATAAATTGCAACGTCAAGAAAATAAAAAAATATTTTTAGCCACCATCGCCGTGATTTTCTGACTACAGAATAATTCTCCAACATCTGATCTAATTTGTCCACACCACCCATATATTTATTGTAATCAGATATGGCTTTTGGGCATGGTACCTCCTCTTTTTCCCCTTTTTATTGGTTCTATGTACAGAGGTAATCTTTGAAGGATTATGCATTGAAGACAAAATAGAAACTGGCTTCTTTCCTCTGTCTAACCAATGTACAAATGAAATATCGCCGGTACTTGCAAAATCAGATTCGTGTTGCTTCAACTTTTTGCCATCTATAAGATTTGAAGGAATGTCTTTTCTGTTCATGCGTACAGTTCCACATGAGAAAATCTTTTTACATAAAAGCTTATAGACTAACTGCACCGAGGTGAAAAAGTTATCGAAAAATACACAGTAGAACATCCCTTGTAGCATTCGTGTTAATTTTAGCACAACTTTTTCACTTAGTCCCAAGCCATTATTGTTAGATGGATCTTTACCGGTATACACTTCAAATGTCAACATGTAGCCAGTAACGGCACAACACATAACCCACACTTTGAACCCACGCTTGGTTGGTTTCATGGGCATATACTGTTTCAATGATGAACGTCCCTTGAAACCAATCATACTTTCATCTACTGAAATAAAGCGACTTGGGGAAAAGTAGCTGCTAAATTTTTCTTCAAAGTAATCTAGCAAAGGTCGGACTTTATATAATTTATCAAATTCTGCAGTACCTCTTGCAGGCATTTTACTATTATCCACAAGGTGTAAAAATCTCAATATTTTTAAGAACCGTTTAATTGTCATGACCCTCGCTATTCTTTCGCAATGGAAATTTTCATCCATTGACCAATATAGCTTATAGGAGGGAAGATAGTGGAATCCCATAAAGATTATTATTCCTAAAAATGCTCTGAATTCTTCTAAACCTAAACTTAAATTATCACCAAGTTGGGTTGCATAAAGATTTGATTGTTGAATTATCTCACACATAAAAAAATCCGTAAAAAATAAAGAGAAATAGTCTATCGGATTACCGTTTTTTATATCCGTCATTTCATCACATTTAGGACCAGTTGTTTGGGAAAAAGTTGAATCTGAATAAATCAGTGGATCATCTGCGCTTTTCGTCCAGACAAATTCAGGAACAGAAAAATCATCCAACATTTCTTCGTCGCTTTCATAAGGAGTTCCGTATCTTTCAAATAACGCGAAACTATTTTCACTTGAAGAAGGTATGTAATCGCTAGAAACATCGTCATTGTCTTCTTCACTCTCACTGCTGGAAGATTTTACTGCCGGCAAAGGTCGTTTTCGTAGATTTTTTGATGCCGACCTCTCTTCTGGTCGGAATATGTCGTCCTCTACATCAGAATCTCCTCCAATGTCTGAAAATTCAGCCTGTTCGTCTGTTATTTCAGTTACATCATGAAAATTTCCTCTTTGGTAGACTGCCATAATAGCTGAAAATGAAGAAAAAAAAAGATATAACAGTAATACAAAATATAAGCGAAAAAAGTTATACAGTTATTTTTGTTTTTCTTTCAAATTGGTTGAAACTATAAAATATTAGCTTTGCCCAAAAAAATATCCACCTGAAAACAATTTTCCCGGATAAAAAAATTATACTTAATAATTATAAAACTTCAAACCATATAATATTTTTATTAATTTTCAAATTATTATTTTTTTTATACTTCAAAGTCTTTGACAGTTTTAGTACACATTCATAATTTTTTGGCGATATTTTCTAAAAATGATAGAATTTCTCTAAACAAAAAATATTTTCCCAAAGCTATGTTACTACTTAGTCATTTCACTTACCGTACAATTTTATTACTAAATCTTTTCACAAAAAAACACAGTTTATATCAGAAAAACTCTTATTTTTGTTAGCGTTTTACGGGTTAAGGTTCTTTGGGATAATAATTTCCCACCTCGCCCCGTCGACGTGATGCCTACGGCGACTCGAGACACACTGAACGCTTCTGCCGACACTGCGAGGTAATGCAGCTCGGCGCAATCAGTGCGTATTTGTGGGAATGTATGATCCCAATAGAACTAATAGTTTCTTATAAGTGGGAAATTATTATCCCAAAGACACCTAAAGGGTTAATAGCACACTTTCTGGACCTTTCTTGAAGTGAGTAAGCAATAAACAGCTGCAACATATATATATAGAGGTGTCTTTTGCTTTTAATTTTTATGTTTACGAAAATTTAGAAGCTCTCTAACAACCTTAACGTGTTAATCTGTATTTATTAGACTGTAGCTTAATTATATTTAATTTTATATGGCATATGTGTTTACATTTTAAAACTTTTAATAGGTAGGTTAGAAATAACGGCTTGTGTTCGGATCGTCAGCCTGTTGTTTAAATTTATGTTTAGGCTGGATTAGAATTTTTAAAAAGGAGCACAAAGGATTAATGTAAAAACATCGTTATAAATTTACACCTTCTCAATATAAAATCTCTCCGACTATTAAGACTCTGATCATTGAAGTTAGAGGCAATTAAAAAAATTTAGTTTCTTTTTTGAGTTGGGTTTTTTCCACCATGCTATTTTGTTCTATATTTTATTCACCCTTTTTAGTCGCAGGTTAGTTGTTTAAATTACTTTTACTTGTGTGACCCAGTTTGTCATATATTATGTAAATGTTTGTTTTTAGATTTAAAGTTTATACATTTGCTTAGGCACGCACAAATAAATGTTTCCAAAAATGTTTGGCCTTTTAATGAGGGTGTTATACATTGGGATGTTTGTATGGCTAAAAATATACGGTGAAGGTTCAAAAAAATTCCCCAGTGGTAATTTCCACTGGCCTCTTGAAATTTGAGTCCTCATGCACTGCTTATTCCCGCTGTATGGAAGCTAGGCTACAAGACGTGTAAGGTGCAGTGGCGTGCATTTCCTTTTGAAACAGATCAAATGGTATGATGTGATTTTTTTTGTCATAATTTAATTTGAAGTTATAAAAGGTATAGAATAGTGAAATAAAAATCCAGTTCCATATTTAAATTAAAAAAGTCGATGATGGTCGTCCAGATCCGAAACGTCGGATTGAAAAGGTAACCTCGCCAATTTGTAGAAGAGAGAAAATGACAATGATGAAGTGAATATTATTTTCATCAACTAAGCCTAATATAGAAAAACCATAAGTTATTTTTAGTGTTTCTAAAATTCTAGGCTTAGTTGAAATGACATAGGTAAATAATTTTCACTTCATCATTGTCACTTTCTCCACTACAAATTAATGCTGTTAGTTTTAATTCCGACGTTTCGGATTCGGACGACCACCATCAATTTTTTTTTTATTTAAATACGGACCTGGATTTTTTAATTCACTATTCGATAGCGATATCTTTTATAACCTTAAATTAAATTATGACAAGATAGTATATTACATACCTTGGTGGAAAGTGTTTTATTCCTGTCGAAAGAAAAGAGTAACTCTCTTTTCTTTCGACAGGAATGAAAACTTTTCACTGAGGTTTGTATACTATATTATTTACAACCATACCTTTTAATTGCAAATGATTTTTTGTGACAAATATAATAATGTGAGAAATTAACAAATTAAGACTCCTGTATAACCGCAAGCTTCGCCGCCATCAACCAATAAAGTCAAATTGACATTTTGACAATAGTTACTATGAAACTAAAGAAGCCAAACATACATTTCGAAGACAACAAGCGATTCAGAAGATATCATTTGTACTTCTACTCAATTGAGAGAAACCGCGGAAAGTTTGGAAAAAATTAAATATTCGAATAAAATTGAAATATTTTCGTTATTCTATAAATATGTACATGTCTCTGGGTGGAAAATACCATTTAAATGTCACTTTTCATTTTTGAGTTGCTGTTGTGCCCTCTAGAGGCCATTTTTCGAACTGGAAAATATGTATAATAAAATATGCCCATATGTAAACACTTTTTTCCCATAATTGTGTGATCATTGGTTACCGAGTTATGGCCTTCTTGTGACCGTTCTTAATGTAACACCCGGTAGAAGTCTAAGAAGTAAATATAGCACAAAATGCTAAAAACAGTTCCACCAGCTAATACCACACTTTCTGGACTTTTCTTGAAGTGAGTAAGCAATAAACAGGTGCAACATATGGAGGTATCTGTTGCTTTTAATTTTTATGTTTACGAAAATTTAGAAGCTCTCTAACAACCTTAACGTGTTAATATGTATTTATTAGACTGTAGCTTAATTATATTTAATTTTATATGGCATATGTGTTTACATTTTAAAATTTTTAATAGGTAGGTTAGAAATTGCGGCTTGTAATAGTCAGCCTGTTATTTAAATTTATGTTTAGGCTGGATTAGAATTTTTAAAAAGGAGCACAAAGGATTAATGTAAAAACATCGTTATACATTTGCACCTTCTCCATGTAAAATCTCCGACTATTAAGACTCTGATCATCAGTGGCGGCTCGTCAGGGTAGGCAAGGTAGGCGCCGCCTACCCTTGAATAATCGTGCCTAAATACTGACCAAAAAATCTAATATCTCATATCAATTAAACAATATTTAACCGTTTAACATCACAAAATATACAAAACTTTCGAAAAAACCCGTGCGTTTCCCTTAGAAATTCCTAACATTTAAATAAACATCGATTACATGCGAAACCTATGTACGTTTAGAGGCGATATATCCCAACCGCCTAAATTTAGATGTTCTCTACGGCATCGACAGCCCACAAAAACGCACATCGCCGACGACCAGCGACCGACATACAGATAAAATCACGCGAAATAAACTACTACAGTAGGCGAAACGATCGTCCGCCTTCCGCAAATATTAGACGTCTTCGCATTGGATTCCAATATATAACCGTATTTACAAATTTTGCGTTTGGCAACGTTGGCCACCTGCTACTATTCTCATTAATCTCATTTACAATTCGTAAAAATCGTAAATAGTATGCATGATGCAATATTATCGTTCGTTCGGATTTCCGGTCAAGTGATTTGAAATTTTGTCAATTACATTCTGACCGCTCTCGTTTTCTGATATCGATCAATAAATAAAAACATTGGACGGTGATACGTGTGTGTTTTTTTGACTATTATTTTACGACCGCTTCTAGTTTTTCTGTACTTTAATTTGTGATTTTGGTTGTTTATCGGCATTGGCCAGAAGAAAAACGAAGAAATCCTGATAAACGGATAAGTATTTTTGTTTTATTTGTTTCTAATAGACATATTTAGGTATTAAATATTTTGCTTTTAAGTGTAGTTTCGCTAGTTTTAGGGGTTGGACGGTTCATATTCGATGAATTTACCGTCGCGTCGACCGTAGGTTAAGTGCGTTTTTTCCGGTTTGTTCTATTTTATATAGGTACATTACGTTGCTTTGTTTTTTTTTAATGGATTTTTAAAAAGTCATGGCGAATAATCCGTTGCATGATATTGTTTGCTCTTTGTGCGAGACACCATTTTCGCGTCTAAACGAAAACGATCGAAAAGATGTTATTTATTTTGGCCGCCCCACGCCACTTCTCAATATTTTAAAGCCTGATAAAAAACAGGGCCAAACTTTTTCACGATCGTTTAAAGCTCAATGGTACGAAAGTCATCAGTGGATATGTGGTAGCTATTTTAAACAAAATTTGTTTTGTTGGCCATGTTTACTTTTGGCAAAAGGCAGAAACAATACTTGGGTGCGTCAGGGATTTTCTGATTTGAAAAATTTATCTGCGGCCATAAAAAAACACGAATCATCGAAAGAACATTTAAGCAGTTATCTTAGTTTAAAGCGGTTAGAAAAAAACAGTAGCACTATACAGGATGCGCTACAATTACAATCTTCTTTGTCTCTTAAATTATATAATGAGGAGGTGAGAAAAAACAGACTTCTAATGAGTATTTGTTCGATGTTACGTGTCACCTAGCAAAGCAAGAATTATCTTTCAGAGGCCATAATGAAAAAAGCGATTCCGTTAGTGCGGGAAATTTTCGGGAAACTTTTAATCTGTTAATTAAACGTGATAACGAAATACAACATTTAAAAAAAATTGGAAATATTTTTCTGGTTTATCAAAAACTATCCAGAATGATTTGATATCCTGTATTTCCGATTACCTTGCAGATACAATTCATAGGGAGATAAAAGAGTCGTTGTTTTTTGCAGTGCAAGCTGACGATACTACGGATATTTCTGAGAAGTCCCAATGTGCGATTTCAATTCGGTACGTTAATAAATACGGTGAAATCAAAGAAAGTTTCTTGGGTTTTCATGACGTTAGCGAAGACAGAACAGCGGACGCAATGTATGGATTAATTGTTACAGTCATAGGCAATTTCGATTATAAAACAAAATTAGTTGGGCAATGCTACGATGGTGCTAGTGTGATGGCAGGTTCATTGAATGGTTTGCAAAAAAAAGTTAAAGATGATGCTCCTTTTGCTTTGTTTACGCATTGTAGTGCGCACAGATTGAATTTGGTTTTACAAACTGGTTCAAAAAATATAAAAAATTGCCGAATTTTTTTCGCAAGTGCGTCCTCGATTCCCGGATTTTTTTATCAGTCTGCAAAACGGACATTTACTTTAGATTCGACGATAGGAAAGAGGATTTCTTCCAGTTCAGACACCAGGTGGGCTTCCCGTTCTAAAATCATTCAAATCTTGCACTCTGAATGGGAAGGCCTAAAATTAGTTTTTTTCTAAAATTATTGACGACCAATCATCATCGGCTGAGTCAATAAACGGGGCCAAGGGATATCTTAAATTTATGAACGATTTAGAATTTTCGTTTCTTACCGCTGTGTATAAACATATTTTTGACATAACTGACCCCCTTTTCAACATTCTACAGAAAAAATCATTGGACATCACCTATTGTAAAAAGCAAATATTTATGGCAAGAGATCGTATCAAGTTATTGAGAAATGAGACAATGTTTAATACAATATTTGAACAAGCCCAAACAAGGATTTTTAATAATAGGGACTCAGGGCAATTGTCAAAAAGAATTAAGTTATCGGACACCATTAAAGGCGATGAGCAAAGTTCTTTACGCATTTTATTTTATGAGATAATTGACAATATTGTGACTCAAATAGAAGTTAGGTTTGCAGATATGTCTCAGTTATTATATTTTTCTTTAGCGGATTCCTCAAAATTCGAAGAATATAGCAAAAATTTTCCGCTTGAATTTGTGACGAATGTGACCAACTTTTATAAAAATTTCTTTGACAAACAAAAATTAATTAATGAGCTTAGTGTAATATATCTCGATGAACAATTTGCATTGCTGAGCGTCGAGGCAATTTTAAAACATTTCGTGAAAAATGAACTTCAAGAAATATTTCCTGAAAGTTAAAAACTTTTTGCGTTAATTGCTACCATACCTATTACAAGTTCTCTTGTTTAAAGCGAATAAAAACGTATTCTCGCAATACAATAAAAAATGAACGTTTATCGTCACTTGCGCTAATTTCAATAGAAAAAGAGTTGTTCTGCTCCTTACAGAAGGCTGATAACTTTACGGATGTCATAATAAGTAAATTCGCCCTTTTAAAAGATAGGCGGATACATTTAATTTATAAAACTTAGTTGTCAGCTAAGTGTGTACGCGGCTTAACGTTTTCTTATAACGTCATTATTCTTGAAATTATTTTGGTTGTCGCCTACCCTAGCCTAAACACCACGAGCCGCCACTGCTGATCATTGAAGTCAGAGGCATTTAGTATCTTTTCTAAGTTAGGTTTTTTTCCACCATGCTATTTTGTTCTATATTTTATTCATCCTTTTTTTAGTCGCAGGTTGTTTAAATTACTTTTACTTGTGTGACCCAGTTTGTCATATATTGTTTGTTTTTAGATTTAAAGTTTATACATTTAGGCATAGGCACGCACAAATAAATGTTTCCAAAAATGTTGGGCATTTTAATGAGGGTGTTATACATTGGGATGTTTGTATGGCAAAAATATATGGTAAAGGTCCAAAAAAATCTCCAATGGTAATTTCCATTGGCCTCTTAAAATGTGAGTCCTCATGTACTGCTTGTTCCCGCTGTATGGTAGCTACGCTACTACAAGACGTGTAGGGTGCAGTGGCGTGTATTGCCTTTTGAAACAGGGTAGGCAATGTTCTTAAAATTACTTATCCCTTAAAAGTGTTTCTGTCTTGCAACACTATGTCCATAAACATTTTTATAGTGACTAAACATGTGTTTCGCAAAGTGCGACTTATTCTTAAACAAGAAACCAAATTCCGCAGAGTCTCTACTGACTGTAATTTTATTGTTGTTCAATTTGCTATTTTCTACGGAAGCGTAGAAGGGCCACATTTTTTTTTATTTTTCATTTCTGAGTTTAAAGTCGGAATTTAACAAAATTCTGAGTTTAAAGTCAGAATTTAACGAAATTCTGAGTTCAAAGTCGGAATTTAACAAAATTCTGAGTTCAAAGTCGGAATTTAACAAAATTCTGAGTTTAAAGTCAGAATTTAATAAAATTCTGAGTTTAAAGTCGGAATTTAACTAAATTTTGAGTTTAAAATTGAACAAAATTCTTAGTTTAAAGTCAAAATTTAAGAAAATTCTGAGTTTAAAGTCGGAATTTAATAAAATTCTGAGTTTCATGTCAGAATTTAGTCTGTACAGGGTTTTCCCGTATATTTTTCCACGCACCTAGAGAGTTTATTTGAATAGATACCGAAATGTCGTAAATACAAAAGTTGTTGGGTTTTTTATGAAGATTTAGAATATTATATCATAAGTGCGAAAATATTATTGGAAATTTAAAATTTTGACAGGTTGTCAGTTTTTTTAAATGAAACACCCTGTATATTAAATCATATTCTTGAAGATCTTTTTTTTTAATTTCAAATATATATACAATTCCGTCAATTAGTTTTGGATATATAAGCGTTTAAACATTAAAGAAATGGTAAGGTAATTTGCGCTAAAACATAGTGAGCCATGGTCAAGACAAATGCAATGAATGATGCCGTTTTGACGTTTACCGGTAACAAGTACCTATTTACGAGCATTTTTAATATCTAATACGTTGGACGATGGGTTATTCGGAAGAAGAGAAACTCGATATGATAGAATTATTTTATTTACATGGTAAAAATGCATCGATAGCTCATAACGAATATCATAGACGGTTTCCAGATAGACCAACACCGACTTGTAGGACAATATTAAACATCGCTCAACAATTAAATGAAAGAAAAACACTTAAGTGAAAAGTTAGAATAGTGGAAAGAAACACTGAAGATTTAAATATTTTGAAGGTAATTTTCAAACTTTTGTATTAAAATAATTTATTTATCGTATTTATTCTTGTTTTAGAAAATCCTGAGCGATCAATTCCCGATACGACCACTATTTTAACAAATCATGGCATAAAATTCACTCAGTTCTAAAACATTATAAATATAAGTCATATAAGTTTTTACCTACTCAAGATTTAACCGATCAAAATAATATAGATGAACCAACTAAATCTGTCAAACACAATTTTCACTGACGAGGCAACATTTACCACTGGAGGCATGTTTAACCGGAAAAATGAACATTTTTGGTCAAAAGAAAACCCGCGAGCTCCTCAGGCGGTCAAAATTCAGGGAAGAAGATCCCTACATGTTTGGTGTTGCCTTCTTAACAATCATGTTATTGGACCTATATTTTTAAATGGGAATTTAACCGGACAAAGGTATCAGAAGTTATTACAACTACCAATTAATTCATATCTTAATTTGATATAGCAACAAGATGGTGCCCCTCCTCATAATGTCCAGCCAGTCACCAATTTTTTAAATGACAGGAATCCATTGTGGATGGGAAGATATGGACCATTAAGATGGCCAGCAAACTGTCCCGCTCTCATATTTTTGTGGGGTTATCTGAAAAACAAGATATATTACAATAGGCCAAAAACTATCCAAGCTTTAGACCAAATATAGTCCAAACAATCGACGATTTAAACACCCAATCATCTCATTTTATCTATGCATCCATACACAGAAAATTTAGAAGAAATATTCAGAAATGCATTATAAACCAAGGAGGCTATATAGAAAACCAAAACTTAGTTCTTTAAGCTAATATTATTATTTACCTACTTTATATTATTGATTTTTTATGGTATTGTTTCTTTCCACTATTCTAACTTTAAGTGTTTTTCTTTCATTCAATTATTTAACGATGTTTAATATTATGCTACGAGTTGGTGTTGGTCTATCTGGAAACCGTCTATGATATTTGTTACGAGCCATCGAAGCATTTTTACCATGTAAATAAAATAATTCTATCATGTCGAGTTTCTCTTCTTCCGAATAACCCATCGTCCAACGTATTAGATATTAAAAATGCTCGTAAATAGATACTTCTGACCGGTAAACGCCAAAAAGGCGTCGTTCATTGCAATTGTCTTGACCATGGCTCACTATGTTTTAGCGCAAATTATCTTACCATTGCTTTAATGTTTAAACGGTTATATATCCAAATTTTAGTTAAAAAATGATAAAAGTAGGGAGGGTACAGAATAAAGTTTCCTATTTTGATTTTGAGTGTTAAATAAGTCTCTGACAAATTAAACATATGTTTAATTAGTTCATTTTATATATTTTTATTTATTTCTATTGCTAAAAGCCAAAATGAACTTTAGAAATTTTTATTAAAAAAAAAAACACGTATACAACAAAAGCTACATAAAAGAATAAAAAACGCAAAAATACTTACAAGAAAACATATACATTAGAAGTTTCACAAAATAAAAAAGGTAATACAAAACGATAAATAAGTGTTAGGAAACGGTTCAAATATGTTTGAACGATGTAAAGATGTCCCGCTTTTAGAAGTAAAACCGAAGCGTACTTACAGATCTCCCCCTTTGTTTAAGGGTGATTCAAGTTAAGTGACCTATTGGAAATATCTAGAGACCCAACGAATAGGATGTTTTGAGAATTTGTCTTTGGTCATAGATGAACATAATATAATCTCGTTACAAAATATTTTAGATTGCGCGGTGTTGCCGCTTCTACCTCAATCCGGAGGCATCATCCGTTTTTTAAATGAAATGCCCTATATTTTATTAAATTTTTATATTTTTCTGAAAAATCCACTTATTGAGTTACCTTTCTCATCCCTAAATTTGACTATTTTCGAGAAAATGGCGCTTGAACAATGACAATTTTGACCCTTTGAAGCTCCGTAAATCTCAAACGAGTTTACTTGCAACGAAATGGATTTAATATTTAATTATCTATCTACTGACACCAATTTCAGATTTGACAGGAGATGTCAAAAATGGATTTCGTTAATTTCTGACTTTAAACTCAGAATTTTATTAAATTCCGACTTTAAACTAAGATTTTTTTAAATTCTGACCTTAAACTCAGAATTTAGTTAAATTCGGACTTTAAACTCGGAATTTTGTTAAATTCTGACTTTAAACTCAGAATTTTATTAAATTCTGACCTTAAAGATAGAATTTAAAAATAAAAAAATTGTGGCCCTTATACGCTTCCGTAATTTTCAGGACATTTTTATAATTTATCTAAGTATAAACAGGGCGAGAAAGAAAAATTAAACTGTTCAATTATTGCTATAATAACCCATATTGTGACTTGGCCCCATGTCGATTATAATCAATATTAAGTACAACATATTTCGGCTTGTGCTCTTTTTTTATATTCTATGCATACGATTCTTTTAATATATTTGTCGCCCTCGTAGAAAAGCTCTATTTTTAGCTCCTGTAAGGTTTTTAAGCACTGCTTTTAGTTCCCGTAAGGTTTTTAATTGTGATAAAATAATTTTAGGTGGTTCGACACTTTTTGAATTTTAGATGATAAATGTTGGATTTTTTATTAAGAAAATTCTGACAAAAGAAAAATAGATTACCACCCAACCATTTTCATAGGGTAGGCAATGATTGTATGCACGCCACTGGTAGGGTATAATTAGAATTTGTTTATACTGAATCAGCCTTTACTAATGATAAGAGATCTTGATATTTTTTGTAACTCGTTCTAAAATATATTGAAAAAATTTGGTCTGATGAATCATTCAATCCGAAAACAAAGTAGCAATTCTTTTTTGACAAATGTTTCATTGATCCATTTTCCTTAATTATATTGTTCCTCTTCACAGAGGAAACTAGTATTAATGACGTTTACGTTCATATTCAACCAAATGACCGTCTACTAATTGTGTTCACGACAAATATCGCACAGGAGCCCGAAGGTATAATAAAAAAATTATTATTTGCGTGTTTGTAAGGGAATCAATTTGGAAGAAAAATACACAAACACCATAATGATGAGTGATTTCTTGAATAAATTATGACAAAAATAGCAGGATAGTCTCAAACATTAGGAAAAATAGAAAATTTATTATGATTGTGTGATAAAATTATTGTCGGTTGCATTTTCAAAATATTCGTTAAATAAGTTTTAGTATTATTTTTTATATATCTTCGTTATGTATGATTTTAAATCAAAACGAAACAGTGACGGCTCCTCATTCAAAAATAATTTTGCAAACATCCTAAAAACGCATAAAACCAAAATGTAGTTTATTATTTCCTGGGTACATAGCAAAATAGGTAGGTATCAGTGGCGGCTCGTCAGGGTAGGCCTCTGAGGCCGCGCCTCACCCCCAAAATAAAGGAAAAGAGAATTTTTTTATATAACTTTTTATCTATTACCAATTAGAAATATACGTTTTAACAGTTTTACAACATAATAACATAAAAAAAAAAACAAAATATAATACCATAATAAATATTTTAGAAAATAAATTCTGACCACATCAAAAAACCGACCGTGCAAACCCATTCCTAAAGAAAGTGCTCTCGAATGAGGCAAAATAATTCTAGCTTGGAAAGTTTCGACTTCTGACCTATTTATCAACGGCCGGTGCCGATGCCGGCGAGTCACCTGATTACGACAGAGCGGGATGGCGATTGCCGATGCACGCGTTTTCTATTGCATTCTTGAGGTGATAAACCTGTAGCTTGGATATGCTTGTATTGGTTATTTAAATCACATGACTAGCGAAATATTCCAACGGCTTCTTTTTACGTGGTGCGTGCGGCTGAGAAAGAAATAGGAAATAGATTGCGATAATCGCTGATTGAGGGCGTTCTGTCTTTTAAGGTGAATAAATACGCGTGAGTAAATTTTTGTTTTGTTTTGATTTGGTAAGTTGGACCGTTCCATTTTTTGTATTTGCTTTTTGCTTTTGAAATGAATCCTATTCACGACATTATTGCTTCATTAATTGAAACGCCTTTTTTAAGAAGAAACTGAAAAGAAACAGATATTAGGTAGCCGTCCGACGCCGAAAATTTTAGCAATATTTAACGATAAGAGGCAAGGTAAAAAATATTCAAGAACTTTTCAAATATCTTGGTACGAAACTTATAGGTGGCTATGCGGAAGTATTTATAAAGAAAGCTTATATTGTTGGCCTTGTATTTTATTAGGTTGCGTCAAAAATAATTGGAGTTCAGGGGGCGGATATTCGGATTTAAAAAATTTTTCACGAGCAGTAAAATCGCATGAAAGTTCAAGAGAGCATATTAAAAATTCGGTAGCACTTACAAGACTGGAGCAAAATAAGGCGACTATTGCGGATGCACTAAAAGAAAATGCAAGTCTTAATAAAATTGTTTATAATGAAAATGTTCGAAAAAACCGTTTATTATTAAATTATTTAATTGATGTTACTATTACTTTGGGTAAACAGGACTTGGCATTTCGAGGTCATAATGAAACAACAGATTCTTTTAACCGTGGCAATTTTAAGGAAATATTTGCATGCTTAATAAAAAGAAATGCCGAACTTACTGAACATTGCGCTAAATTTAGTAATATTTTTACAGGATAATCTAAGACTATACAAAATGAACTAATTGGTTGCATACATGACTATATTCAAGAATATATAAAAAAAGAAATCAATGACACCGATTGTTGTTTTTTTGGCGTAATTGCGGATGATAGTACTGATAACAGAAAAATCACAGTGTTCGATAACAGTTAGGTATGTGACCAACGTATCTAAAAAAGAAAGATTTTTAGCATTTTTTGACGTTAGCGATAATAGAACAGCAGAGAGCCTTTTTCATTTAATACAAAACAGCTTAGAGCCTTATGACTTTAAAAATAAATTGGTCGCGCAGTGTTACGATGGGGCTAGTGTTATGGCAGGTGAAATAAATGGGCTTCAAACAAAAGTTAGATCTATTGCTCCTTTAGCTATGTTTACTCATTGTTGCGCCCACAGATTAAATCTAGTTTTACAACAGCGAACAAAACTGATTACCCAAAGTCGTATATTTTTTGCCACTTTATTAGGAATACCAAATTATTTCCACCAATCACCAAAACGGTCTTTTGTGCTTAATCAGATAGTAGGTAAAAGAATTCCGGGAGCTGTAGAAACGCGATGGTATACACGGTCTAAAATTTTAAACTTAGTGGCTAATGAATGGGACAATTTAATTATAGTATTTGAAACTATTATTAATGACTTAAGTTCTGGAACAGAATCTATTAATGGTGCAAAAGGATTTCTAAAGCATTTTAATGATTTCGAATTTTGCCTTTTAACGCATATTTATAAACAAATTTTTAGTTGCACTGATGTACTGTTTCAAATATTACAGTTAAAGCATTTAGATATAAATTACTGCATTTCGCAAATAAACCTTGCCAAGCAACGAATTATTGAATTTAGAATCGAGGACCATTTCAAAGAACTTTTCAATATTGCTAAAAAAGCCACTAT
Source organism: Kuschelorhynchus macadamiae (assembly GCA_030620095.1). Taxonomy (NCBI): domain Eukaryota; kingdom Metazoa; phylum Arthropoda; class Insecta; order Coleoptera; family Curculionidae; genus Kuschelorhynchus; species Kuschelorhynchus macadamiae. The sequence continues at coordinate 112,764 of JAUTXW010000029.1, forward strand.
TCTGCCAACTAACACACGTCGAGGGCAATGTTCTAGCGACTTTGATATTTTTACTAAATATAAAATATTATATTTCGAAAAAATAGATTGTATAATTCTTCAATTAGGGACGCGGTTTGAAAATTTAAATTTCTTTGCTTTAGTCGATTGCACAAAATATTCGGAATATGTTAAATGCTTTCCAGACGACTTATTAAATAATTTATTAAAAAATTATCCAAACATTTTTGACAGAGATAGATTAAAGAATGAGCTTTCTGTATTGTATAGGGATGAACAATTTTCAAATTTAGATGTCGAAAAAAGTCTAGCTTTGTTATTTAAAGATTTTAAAGCAATTTTTGCGGAAGCATATAAGCTTTTTAATTTAGTTTTAACTATTCCCGCAACAAGTGTATCGGCCGAACGAAATTTTTCATGTCTTAAACGGATCAAAACCTACCTAAGAAACACAATGACACAAGAACGGCTTTCGGGTTTAGCAATGATGTCAATAGAGCAGGAATTACTGTCAGAACTTAGTGAAGACCAAAACTTTTACGACCAAATTATAGATAAATTTGCAACCTTAAAAGACAGATGTATAGATTTAATGTACAAAAAGTAGTTTTTTTATCTTATTTCATACAACTATTTATTTTAAGTTTTAATAAACTAAATTATGTTTTTATTATCGCAATCACCGCTATATTTTAGTGATAGGTGTACATATTTTACTTGTTTTGTTTACTTTTTTTAGAGTTTATTTTTTTAGTTTTTAATGGTTTAGTAGGGCTATTGGCGATGACCTCCATTAAAAAAAAAGGTCAACGCGTCGCAGAATAATACCTCATGGGTGACGTGGAAATTTATTCACATTTAAACAAAATTAAACTCGTGTAGCCTCACCCTTCAATATACTCACGAGCCGCCACTGGTAGGTATCCCTACTATCGTTGCTTGACTAACATACAAATAACGCCATTAACAGCAGCCGTGGGCAACCATCTACAGATATTCTAATATATTTATTATAGACAGTGGCTCGGCCAGCCGATTCCGTCATCTCACATGCCAGACTTCATCTACAAATTCACGCGGTACGTAGTACGTTCGCATACATCCCTATGCTATAACCTCGGCTATAACGTTCGTCGTAGCTTATTAAACCAAGCCTACCATGGTTAACCAATGAACTTGCAAATATGCGTGATATGTTGGGTGAGATGAAAAGTGCGATTGGAGGCGAAGCATATGAAAATAAATACTTGCAAATGAAAGAGAACTACAAGAATCTAAACTATATCAATCTCAGAATTCAAAATTCACATAATATAAGCAAAGAAAGCTGGAATATTATAAACAAACATAAATACGTAAATAAAAGTAATTTCGTAGATAATATTTACAGTAAGACAGGTGAAAGTGTCACCGATGGCTCCCAGATAGGTAAAATATTTAACGATTATTTCATAGAACTTTCTAACAATGCTTTGTAGCACACAGGGACTGCTTCAAATTCTCTATCTTGAAGTTCTCTGTTTCTTTCCCCGACTAATGCAGAGGAAGTGTTCAATGTAATAAAGTGTGTAAAAAATCCTCTTTAGGCCCTGATAATATTCATGGTCCTCGTCTCTTGGAAATTGCGCATATTATAGCAGACTCTATCAGTCAAATTTTAAATAAATCATTCTGCGAGGGTTTTCCTCAACAACTAAAACTCTCTAGAGTTGTGCCGCTTTTTAATGAGAGGGGGAGACCGTCAGGATATATCACAATATAGGCCTATATCGCTGCAAAACCAAATAGAAAAAATTCTTGAATGCTGTTTTTACTCTAGATTATATGGGTATCTAGAGACTATGCACATATTGTCTAGCTCACAGCATGGTTTTGTTAAGGGAAGGTCTACTGTGTCAGCACTAAATGAATTAGTAATTTACATCACTAATTGTTTAAATTCTAAGGAATACATCATTGGTCTGTTTTTCGATATGAGCCGTGCATTTGACACAGTGGATCATTAATTACTCTGCGATAAGCTGGATAGAATGGGGGTTAGGGGGACACCTAATAAGTGGATAAGGTCATATTTGACAGGAAGGTCACAAATGGTCAGTATAGGCAGTAAAAGCTCTCAATATCAAAGTGTGATTGTAGGCCTGCCTCAGGGTTCCATCCTTTCACCTATTCTATTCTGTTGTTTTATAAATGCCTTACCAACCTTTTGCAATCCTCTGGGAAAAAATATTAACTATGCTGACGATACAAACATGCTGCTAAGCTCTAAAAGCCTGTGCGATAATATACAGGAAGCACAGACTTCTATTAATAATATAGTTAACTGGTGTAAATCAAACGGTCTCTGTATCAACAGTAGTAAGACTAACTTTGTTCAATTTTGTACAAAAAATATGTGTGTGGACAAGAGTGTACTTTTAAAAATGGAAAATAAATCTATAAAACAAGCCCAAAATTCAAAATTTTTAGGGGTCTATGTTGATAATAAAGTAACTTGGGCTAAACATATTAATTTTTTATGTAATAGGTTAAGCTCTGTTTGTTTTTTGTTCCCACAGCTGAGAGACTGTCAGTCTAGAATCTCTTATTTTGATGTACAAGGTATCCGAATTTCGATGGTTTTGCGGGGTATCTCTCTTATTACTGAAGATAGCGGTGTTCGCAATGCGACTTTTTTTGTAAAAACCAAAGAAGCCACAAACAAATTTTTTTCTAGCCCTTTTCATTTTTGAGATACAGAGTGAAATTGAAAATTTTGCGTTTTCAGGTACCCCTCGTACCTCGATGATCTGGCAACTTACAAAGGTCAAAACTAACATCGATAGAGTTTTTTTGCGTAGAATCCAGTGGCGTAGTCAGTTTTTGGTTAGATACTATCGTTTTCGAGGTATAGACTAAAGTTGGGTTTTTTTAAATGGGATACCCTGTATATTTTTTAATATTTGGTTTCCGCTCATTTTTAGCTTCTCAAAAATTTATAACACTTGATATTTATTTCAATCCGGTACCGACAATAAAGTCAATTTAAAGCAATTTTAATCTGTTTTTCTAGTAGGCCATGAAAATTATGTGTTAATTTTCTAAATCTGGATTATCTGTACCAAAGTTTGTTATAATATCATAATTAAACAATAAATCAATAAACAAAGATACATACCTACCATTTAGTATTTACCCTGGACAACACAAATACTTAGGAAATCTAATAAAAAAATATATACCTATTATACACTAAAAATATTTTATTTACAGCAAATGACGTTGGATTTAATACTTTTATAATGTTGACACTTGTGTTGTTTGAAAATACTTACTTACAACTATTTAATTTATCCCTTAGAAATATCCAAGAACTGTTTTAAATAAAGTAAGGCGGCCATGACTTGATTAAACAAAAGAATATATAGATTCTGTTGAGCTATTGTAGTAGAAACTAATTGACATTTGTCATTGTAAAATTATTTTAATCAAATATTGCCTTTGTCCATTTATTAAACGTCAAATGGCTGCGAATTTCGAAAACTTGGAGAGATATGACGTGCTTGTTTGTTTTATACAGTGCCAGGAAAATCCGGATGAAGCGTCAGAGATGTATCTAATCCTGTAAGTCACAGGAGTAATACCAAGTAAACAAAATAACTTTGCTTCTTAAACCAGGGCTTTTCGGAACTTGTGCTAGCCTAGAAGGACTCTCAGTATTTTTGAAAAACAGATGTATAGATAATAATAATATTTTAGTTTTGTAACTTTTTTTTCAGAATAATAATATTAATATTTCAAATTATGCCTATCGTTCATGATAGGTTACAATTGTGTCCAAAATTTACTTGTAATAAAAAAGCATATTATTGCAGCAAGTCTGTAACATGAAAGATACGATATCACTAAATTTCCAATAAAATTAATTATAATTAAAATATTTGAAAAATAGAACAGCAGTTTTGTTGATAAGTGATAAGAAAAAACATCTTTTACATCGCCCTGTATAATTAAATAAAGTCAAGGGTATCTTTTTGCTTTTAGTGTGTCGTGAACCCCGTAATCTTTATTGCGACCCCCAAAAGTTTTTATATTTCAAAAAAATGCAAGCTCTAACTGACCTTTATATAATATCAGCGTTATTAGTTTTGTAGTTTCTACTCTTAGCGAAGATTTCGTAATGCTTACTACGGTTTGTAAAAAAAACATATTTTCACAAGGATTGGTATTTGAACAATTCATTCTCTCTCTCTCTCTCGAAAAATGCCAAATAATCATTCAATTAGCCAGTAACTGCAATTTTCAGAAATGTTTCTTATACCTACTATTCCCAACCTTTAGACGAGTTATTATTGCAGCTTTTTGTTATTCGTTGAACCTGGTCACAATTTACAAAAATACACGTTTACCTTAAATAAACAGATGCTAATACTCAATTACGACTTTTATTCAAAAATGTTGTGCATTTTCGGTTTAACCATAAGAAGTAAATTGGTTATTAAAAAAAATAAAAAAAAACTTTTGGTATTCTTATCAGCTTATATTAAAAGAATATCTTCTGGTATAACGACTTTGCTTGTTTTAAAATCAAGAAGATTCTATTATTTCTGATTTCTTAAAAATAATGAATTTAGGCAAAATGTCTTAACTTACTTTTATTTTCAAAATTATAATACATAACATATCCATACTTGCAAGCGAATTGTGCATTCCTATCCGACGGCCGGATGGCTGCTTTTCATACATCTGATGTTTTTCAGAAACATCTGGTATCGATAATACTAGCCTGTATACATACCTGACTACGAGGTATGCTGAAATTTGGAATTACATGAGGTTTGTTTAATGGGTATCTCCATTATTTTAAGTCCTCCCTTCCATGCTGTGCTGCCAGATTGTGCCAATTTTCCCAAACTTGGGGAAAACGTGCCTTTCAACGTCACACCACGGTACTCTATAACTTATATATCGCGCAGGAAAATTGTTATACTTATGTTATATTTGCAATCAATCAAAACAGGTTGATGTTCTCTAGATTTTGGCACGTGCTACGATAATTACAGGTCAGTCTAAGGGTAGAAAATACCAAAATATAAACATTAGTATGGCGAAGAGGATTTTTATGCCGGGCAGTGATAATGAACCCGGTTGTTGACTTTAGATGTTGTATCAAAAATCAGTGTACCCCTGCAGCACATATTTATTGGTCCAATATTGGCTAGTTCATATTGGACCAAGAAAGTTTTCGTCAGATTATTTAAATATTATCCCATTATTGTAAGCCAATATTGGCATCCTGTTTAGAACCAATGTTGTTCCACAATATACCTCCAATATATGAAATTTATCTGGGTCCAATAATAAGAACTGATCCTGGACCAATACTGACTCTCAACCTGTTTTTTTATTGCCAATATATATATATATATGTTATCTCACTATTTGAAAAATTCACTTTTTAAAAAAACACTTTTTATTAAAATAAAATAAAACAATATGTTCACAACTTTGGAAATCAAATGGACATTAATTATTGTTACAACTTAAAAGAATAATATTATACTGTCCTTAATAAAATCTACATAGTCTATTTATATTAAAAATCTTGCTGAGGTACGTGGGAAACCGGCAAGCATCCGCTGGCTTCCATGGAGACTGCTGACGGTGTTCGAGCGTACTGTCGCAATTCTTGGAAACTGCTGATGTTGGTTTCTGTGAATGACGCAACTGTGTGATAATATGTGGCGACATTCTGGAGGCACGTGGAAGGTCATGGGAAACGGATATAACAGCTCCCCTTTTAGTGAAAAGTTGGTGCTTTGCAGCTACTTTTAGGACTGAAGTTCAAATGCTTCTTCCTCTTCTTGTGTATTTTCTGGATGGATGCTAGTTCGCCTTTTTGGTATTAGTCTTCTCAACTGGTATGGGGCAAAGCGCTTCGGACTAGGCCTGGGAGGTGATGGAGGATCCTGACTACCAGTTATGGACAGTTTCAGTGGCTTCTTACGTCTACACTTACAGAGGATGTAGAGGATTGCCATTCCAACGACCATTGATATTGTGAGTATCGTAAACCAATGGATATGTTTGGTTATGAAGGGTTCTTTCATCAACTTGTCTAGCTCTTCTGAGTATTGGTCTAGGCGGTGTTGAGCAACGTTCAGGTCATCGGCATTGATGTTGCTGAGCTTCAAGGGTTTGAGCTTTGGGATTTGAGACTGTTCTGGGAACTGTTTGCAGCATTCGAAAGGAATCTGAACAGGATGGCTTTTATAGGTTACATTTTTATATTCCTCCACCAGGTACTTGGAATGAATTCTTGTGCTTCCAATAAAAGCGTTACAGTTTGGTTGTAACTTAAGAAGGGAGTTCGTCTTCAGGATCTGGGTTTCTATATTCCTGGTTCCACATTTTACGGTTACAGGAAGTGGCTCGGAAACTGAGATAAGCCAGTAGTTCGTGGAGATCTCTTGGACGTGGTAATCGGTGACTAGCAATATCGATGTTTGACAGGTTTTCGGTAGTATGTTCTGCTGCCTGAGTAGTTACAGACTACCGCAAGTGGTTTGTATTTTGGCTAGGATTATTTGGTCTATTTTGTTGCGAAAAATTTGGTTGATATTGTGATCTTTGAGAATTCGAGTTTATTGCGGGTCTTTGAAAATTAGAATTTGTTATGGGTCGTTGGAAATTATTATTTTGGGGAAAATTAGAAGAAAGTTGCCTGCACTGAGATATTGTATGACCAATTCTGTTACAATTGGAACACTTTAATTGTTGTGGCTGGTGTGGTCTAGGTAACTGAGGACTGGGTTTCGGAATAGTTGGTTTATTAACTTTTTGATTTTCGAAATACGAAAGCTGAAGTTCTCTCCGAATTCTTGATTGTGCTTCTAAAAGTGACGTTGGATTACTAGCACGGATAAGTTGTCCTAGGCGTGGCTCTAGACCGGTAAGAAGTGTATTAAGAGTCATAGTTTCAATTAACATGGTCTGAGCATCTTTTTGTTCTTTTGAATGTAGGAGTGGGGACTTTTGTATGCTGGCATGCATTTTAGCGTTCAGGACCTGAAGTCGATTAAAGAATGTAAGGGGCGACTCATTAGGAAGTTGTCTTAATCGCTGCAGATCGTGTATAAAGGAAGTAAGATCCCTTGAATCACCGAAGTGTAAATTTAACAATTGTTTAATTTCAAGGTATGAACTTGGATTCCTTGAACTAATTAATTGAGCTGCTCTACCACGGAGCTTGTTTTTTATGTGAATAACTAAAAACACTTTTTGTTGCGTTGTTGCCATGTCGTATGCACAATCGCATGCGGTTATAAAATTGCTTAAAGAAATTTGATCACCTTCAAATTCGGGTACAATGGAAAAAATTTCAGAAAGTTTATAAGGTTCAATTTCAATGGTTGTTTGGGTATTATCGAGAGACATTTTGAATTTTAAATGTAGATGCGTTAAAAATAAAAAGGTTTTATCAAAAACGAGTAAAATGAAAACGTTAAGTTATTAAGAATATCTTAACAAAAAATAATAAATAGTTTTCCTTTTTGTAATTTAAGAAAACAAATGGTAAGGGAAATAATAATATGTTTAAATCCTATTTGAAAAATCGAACAGTATAGAAAAATAAAATCAAATACGAGACGATTCTTACGTAATCGTAATCTGCATCTGGGTTGTCTTGTTCTCGATGTGGCTCCAAGCTTTACGAGTGAGGACTTCTCAGGTTCCTTTTGTTCCGTTAAGGGATTGGAATCCGCCGCTACCAGTTAGACCTTTTTCTTCTTCTAATAGCGTTTAAACGAATCCTACCGACTGCGCCAAATTGTTATCTCACTATTTGAAAAATTCACTTTTTAAAAAAACACTTTTTATTAAAATAAAATAAAACAATATGTTCACAACTTTGGAAATCAAATGGACATTAATTATTGTTACAACTTAAAAGAATAATATTATACTGTCCTTAATAAAATCTACATAGTCTATTTATATTAAAAATCTTGCTGAGGTACGTGGAAACCGGCAAGCATCCGCTGGCTTCCATGGAGACTGCTGACGGTGTTCGAGCGTACTGACGCAATTCTTGGAAACTGCTGATGTTGGTTTCTGTGAATGACGCAACTGTGTGATAATATGTGGCGACATTCTGGAGGCACGTGGAAGGTCATGGGAAACGGATATAACATATATATAGGCCCTTTATTGTAATATTGCTCGATTGTTAAATTGTTATAATGTAATTAATATGTCAGTTGTCCGAAAAAACTGTTTTTTAACAATAAAAAAAATTGAGAGGGTGTAAAAAAATAATTTTTAAACGTGGTTTTAGGTTTTACTATATATAGTGTAATTTAAAACCATGTTTGAAAATGTGTTTACAATTTATTGTAAAAACCGTTTTTCGGCCTCCGGACACGCTTATTATACATTATATTAATTTAACAATCGAGCTCTATTGCAATAAAGCTTAGCACTAGATCACTTGAAAAATTCAATCAGATTTTTTTAGTAGCACCGTGTAATTGACTTTAACACCATATGTACTCCTAAGAGAGAGTTTTAAGTAAAATACGTCATTTAATTTTTCGGTTTTATAATCAATAACAAAAATCAACAAAAAATGAAAATGAGATTCCATCAGTTACTAGACCCTTGAACTGCCAGATCGTTAATTCTTCTTTCTTTCGCTACGTGCCTAATGGTGTATTTGGCACATTGCGATAATTTTGCGCCCTCTATCACGGTCCTTTACACCTGCCAAAAAACGAAACTGTCTTTTTTTATATCTTTATCGTAACATCTTTTCATCGTCTTCGCACTGCACCTTAAATAAATGAAAACAAATAAATCTAGCAATAAAACACTCAGCTGAGATGATATAAAGCTTATTTCCATATAATTTATGTCGGAGATAGAAAGGTATACCTAGGTCCCTCGTAAATAGGTCACCCTGTAAGCTTTGAACTCAAAGGAGATGGCATGTTTCAAATTTCGTTCAGCCCTCTGTCAAATGTTTTGAATTTTAATTTATTAAACTACACTTTCAATACATTAGAAAAGCATCTAGAAGAAAACATTTCGAAATATTTTCCCCCATAACTGTTTTTCTATGAAAATTTCAAATTGGCATTTGAATGTCCAAGAGCATATAAAACTACATATTACTCGATTGTTCAAATACATTTTCACTTTCGCCCCCTCCCCATTTTACCCTTGCTCATTATTTTCCAATTTTTCACCAAAATAACAAACAGTTTTTATAATTCAAATCTGCATACCCAAAACCCATTAAAAGACAATATTAATTAACGAATTAATTATTAACAAAGAATTGTTATTTTTTACCAATTAACCCCCCCATTTCCCCTCAACATATTTCTAATATACCTGGCAGAGTTAGAACTTTTATAATAAGCAATTATAAAAAAATCTTCTTTTGACATGAACTAAAACATAGATATCAATTTTCAGAAATGTTGACAAAGGGTCAAATTACATTTAAAACCTGCCATGTTTTAAGTTGGAATAAATTGTAAACCTGAATTTTATATTGGCCCAAATAGGGTATAATATTGGATATAATAAATATCAAAATCAATTCTATAGGACAAATAAATCCTGTACCCAATGTGAGTTTAATAAAGTGAAAAAGTCCTGTTTTTATACAAGTTGTTTATAACTGAAGGAAACACTAATTGATTTAAAGCTTAAAAACTTAAGTCATTAACAAATCCGATCTCGTCATTCCTTTACTGGCAATATTCGGCTTGGCGTGAATATTTTGAAAACAATCTGGTGTGTACCTAGTTCTAGAACTGCAAATGCAAAATATAGACGTAAATAAAACTTACCAAAATGCAACAATTATTAGCACTTTATTTCACATCAATTTTCTTCGAAAAACCTGAATTTATGGCGTCATTGCCGTTTTCCTTGTGTACATATACTGACCGGCCATTTGCATTTTGTATTTGAAGCAGAGTTGCCACAGTTACTTGGCGTTGCCAAGTCGCAAATGACTCGAAGTTTGGGAAATAAATACTACTTTTTAATTCCAAGATTCGCCGCATTTATAAATATTTGTTTTTACTTTTCTTGTAAGGCAAGCAAGGGTCCTTAGATATTCTTAATAAAAACTAGACCTATACAAGTCATCCAAAATTTTGCAGCAAAAATTAGCTGTGAGATGGAAATGAACTGGTAAAATATTAGTACACCCATCTTTCTATAACAAGGATGCAGATTTGTGTGTCTGAGCCTTATTATTCTGGAAAAATATGTTATGTCCATATTGGCTCAAAGAAGGTACTATGTTGATTAAAAAACATCGAACGGATAGAAATTTATAAGAGGTTATATATTATATTGGTCCTATATTGGCCCAAAAGTGGCATTATACAGGGTGGTGCAACCAAGATGGGGTGGACGATTGTGGGCAAACGGAGAGGAATTTGAAAAAACATTTTTGGGATATGATTGATAGTCAAGAACGCTGTGTTTTAAAATTATACCCATTATACAGGGTGGTCTGAAAAGTTCGTGGTGAACCAAAGTTGTGTTTTTTTAAATGGGACACCCGGTATATTATTATTTTAGTTGATTCTCCTATTCGTTACGATCATTTTGATATGAGGTCTGTTGGGTCTAAAATGTATACCAAGGGAATGGGACGAGGTGAAAGTGGAAAAAAGGGTTATACTCCGGCCATTTTTTGAAAACAATTGAAGCAGGTATGGAAAAACCAAATATTCTATAAAATGTATTGTATCTAGGATTACAATAATCGCTTGTAAGACGTTCAAAATTATTCACTGTTATACAGGGTGGTCAAGTTTTGCAAATTTACCTTGGATTGAATTTTTTTAAACGTAACACCCCATATATTTTACTGTCATATTAAAGATAACATCGCCAGCTTTCAGAAAATATCCTATTTGATATCTTTCTAACCAACAGTTTTTTAGTAAATTAACCGTAAAACCAAAATTTACTCATTCTAACAGAAACGGTATTATTTACGTTGCTTAAATTGACTACCTATAATATAAGGAGGCCATGATATAATCATAAATGAAAAGAAAGATTGACATTCTTGTCAAAACCGCAAAGTGTCAGAGAATTGGCATCAATTACCATTGTTTTTTGACGATAAGCCGAGAAATTGTTAAGTAACAATGAGTTTGAGTACTCCAGAGTTGATAAACATGACTTTTATGTTGGGCGAGTGTCAAAAAAACCCTTTACTAGCAAGCAGGGTTTATGCGGTACGATATCCCGATGCCGAAAAAAAACCAAGACCTGAAGCTTTTGCAAGTTTATTAGAGAGGTTTCAAGAAACAGGCAATGTTGCTTTTAAGAAACGTAAAGTAATTAATAAACCAGTTACCAATGAAGATAATACTTTGACAGTGTTATTAACAGTGCAAGAAAATCCACACACAAGTACCAGGGAAATTGAGAGAGCTACTGATATTGAACGCGCTAGTATTAAACGGATTCTGAAACAACATACATATCATGCCTACCACATTGAATTACACCAAGAACGCATGATCGCGATTACGTCCAACGACAAGAGTTTTCAATTTGGTTTTTAAATACAATTTGGGATAATCCAAGTTTTGTAGATAGGGTGCTGTTTTCAGATGAAGCAACTTTTAAAAGCAACGGCTTGGTTAACAAACATAATATGCACTATTATTCAACCGAAAATTCACATTGGATTCGTCAGGTGGACCATCAAAATAAATGGTCAATTAATGTTTGGGGAGGTATAATTGGCTCTCATGTTATAGGACCATATTTCTTTGAAGAGCATTTAACGGGAGAAGTCTATTTAAATTTTTTGAGAAATGAGTTGCCCGTATTGCTCGAAGACTTACCTTTAATGTTAAGAAATTCCTTATGGTTCCAACATGATGGAGCACTCCCGCATTACCATAGGCATGTAAGACATTTTCTCAATAATTGGAAAGGAGTTGAGAATAATAAGCCGTTTTCGCAACATTTCAGACCTGACTTTAAGAAAATTGAAACTTTCATTTATGGATAGACTCGAAATGTGCCTTCAGCAAAACGGTGGTTTAGTTGAACATCTTTTATAAGTTTTAATTACATTGTTTTTGTTGATTTATATTAAATTTATTTTTTTTGTAAAAAAGATCTGTTATTAATACTGTCAAAGCATTATCTTCATTGGTAACTAGTTTAATAATTACTTTACGTTTTTTTGAAAGCGACATTTCCTGTTTCTTGAAATCTCTATGATAAACTTGCAAAAGCTTCCATCTTGTTTTTATTTCGGCATCGCATCATCAAAGAACAATATTTATTTATTTATTGATGACAATATTCTGACACTTTGCTGTTTTGACAGGACTGTCAATCTTTTGTTCAATTTATGATGATATCATATCATGGCCTCCTGATATTAAATTGTCAGTTTTAACAACGTGAATTCAGAGTAATTCGTGTTAAAATGAAGAAATTTTGATTTCACAGCTAATTTACTGAAAAACTGTTGGTCAGAAAGGTATCAAATATGGTATTTTCTGAAAGCTAGTAATGTTATCTTTAACATGAAAGTAAAATATACAGGATGTTCCATTTAAAAAAATTCAATCCAAGGTAAATTTGCAAAACTTGACCACCCTGTATAACAGTGAATAATTTTGAACGACTTACAGGCGATTATTGTAGTCCTAGATACAATACATTTTATAGAATATTTGGTTTTTCCATACCTGCTTCAATTGTTTTCAAAAAATGGCCGGAGTATAACCCTTTTTTCCACTTTAACCTCGTCCCATTCCCTTGGTATAAATTTTAGACCCAACTAACCTTATATCAAAATGATCGCAACGAATAGGAGAATCAACTAAAATAATAATATACCGGGTATCCCATTTAAAAAAACACAAGTTTGGTTCACCACGAACTTTTCAGACCACCCTGTATAATGGGTATAATTTTAAAACACAGCGTTCTTGACTATCAATCATACCCCAATTTTTTTTTCAAATTCCTCTCCGTTTGCCCACAATCGTCCACCCCATCTTGGTTGCACCACTCAGTATATTGAACATATTTTTTTTGCCAATATAACACCTACATAGGCTAAACAATTTTTATATTTGCCTGACTGATAAAAAATTGGGCCTATATGGGTCCAAAAGTGGCATTATATATCGAAACATATATTATTTAGCGACGTAGGCTAAAAAAACTTCTATATTGGCCCCACTTGTAAATATTGGGCCAACAGTGCATTAGGCTAGGACCAATATTTTGTGCTACAGGGGTAGGTTCAGTTTAGGATTTCAAAAACAGATATTTTTCTTCCTAAATTGTACCATTAAATTTTTATCCGTAAACATCGTTTGGAAACTATTACCAGAAATAAAACACAAATTTTAAGATGTATCCATGTGTATTCTCTCAAATGTCTCATAAGTTAGCAAATACAAAACAAAACTACACATATACAGTGTCTACATAATTGTGGGGTATTTATACAAATTAGCGATAGGTACACAAGATAATTTAGTTTATCATTTAAATTCTATCTAAATGTAAAATAAAAACTCCGAAACGCATCCTCGTGTTCCGCCCGTGTTTAAAGAAAAAAGCCTGCGACCCTTAACGTTTCGTCTGACGGCTTCCCAAAAACCGAAGCATCTGTCTTGATTTAATCTCTATATACTTTTGCATTAAAGGTCTCAAATACAAGACAGGAGCGTCGGTCTTTTAAAGGCGTATCCAAAGGAGTTTTCGGAGGTCAGTCGCACATGACTGCGTAATATAGGCAAGTCAATTTACCTATAACGGTTATTGTGGAGGAAAACAGGTGTTCCCAAACTTCTAAACACTATGTTTCATATAAACAGGCGATTTCTAATTACAGAGCGTGGGACATTTCGAAAAATTAATTAGTTTTCAAAAGCCATATTTACACATCACTAAAATGTAATATATATTTTTTTTTAGGTGGGGGTGAGGAGGTTGCTTCAGTAACGACAATTTTTTGGTGAAAACATTTCAGAGAAAAAAATTATTTACTCGTAACAAATTGCAAAAGAATGTCAAATCCCAAAATAATTTTAATCAAATGTAGCCGATGAATCGATTCTTATTCATATAATAATTATTTCAATAATTATATGTTTGGAACTCTATAAAATTTTATTTAGAAGTCACGAGAAACATAAGGTTTTTAAAATGTATAAAGTTGTAAATCGTACCTTTACAGTCACAAAAAAATAAAGACATGTCAATAAAAAGTGTACTTTGCTTGGGTCCTTTCAGTGTAAGTTAGGGATTTTTTTCTGAACAAACGAAAGAAAGATCACACATATGAATGGCTACAGTTAATTCTCTTATAAAAATAAAGATATGTCAATATAAAGTGGACTTTGCTTCAGTCATAGCCTTTTTTTCTGAACAGACTAATGAAAGTTCTGGGAATAGGTATACATATAGATGAATGGTTCAGAAAAATGCTAGAACAAAGGAAATTTTTTTGTTACATAAATTTGACGTTTCAATTCAATAAAAACGCTATTTTCATTCTTTTTAGGATAACCAGCTTATAATATTATATTTATGAAATAAATACTACTCTTTTAATGAATAAGAATCAAACAGACTCGTTTTAGCACAAGTTTTTTAAGTAGGACGAGTGCGATGCTTTATCAATTTAGTACTTTAATAAATATACTGTTTATGACTATTCAAGTGAGATTGAATTTTTCAAATTGGTGAAGGATATCGATTATCAGAATGATGACTAATCTAACAAAAAAAGTAACATTTATTATTTAAATTCATATCGAGGACAAATAAACACTTTTATAGCATTCTGTTCCATTATTCTAGAAAACAGTCCAGTAGAGAGCAGACTTGCAATTAAACATCCTATTAAGATCGAGGCATATTTACTGAATTGAGGCTAAAATGAAAGGGAGAGTTACCAGTGAATTAATAAACCTACTTTAAATAACTGATGAAACAGAAGGAAAAAGTATTTAGACTGTCACATATAAAATCGAAATTTGATATCTGCGTAGAAGATTTTGGAAAAAGGGCGATTCGTACAAAATCGGAAGCATTTCATAAAGGCTGTCTAAAGCGAACAGGAAAATTTCCCCAGGGGGGTTATGATATGGGGATGTACGAGTTGATAAATATGAGTTTATTGATGGTACTGTAAATGCAGAAAAGTACCAACAAATTTTATCATGAAGTTTGATTCCAACACCAGAACAAAGTTCTGAAAATGACAATTTTCATATTTCAGCAAGACTAGGGGGCGATAATTTAAAACTTTTATCGTGGCCATCGAGTAGCCCAGACTTAGATCTCATTGAAATTTTATAGCATCAGATAAATAAGACTATGCGTAATGATCCTCAGCGTACAGTTGTGGCATTTAGGGCAAAAATCACGCAAATTTAGCACTCTTTCACTTCCGAATATTGCAAGACTTTTGTAGATTCCATGTCAAAACGCATACAAGCCGATATTGCCGCAAAAAGTGATGTTGCCAACTCTCCGAATATATAGTTGTTAGGGCTCATATATAACATAACGTAATTTTGAAAAATAACCGTTATTTTACTCCTCTAAGTTGCTGTACCGTTGAAAATTACCGCTAAATTCCATAGGCATAATATAATATAATAAACTAAATGTTATATTTATGTTTACTTAAGAAATTAGTTTGCTAAATTAATAAAGAGCATTACAAATACTTAATGGACTTATTTCAGTTATAATTACTAAGTAAATTTGTAAGCTACATTAACAGATCTAAGGAAGAAGAAACTCGATGTTTATTCCTGCCCCTCAACATACAGTAGAACTCTCAAAAATGTTTTTGTAGTTTTAAACCTTTTGCTGTTACACTGACCACTCTTTACCATATTCTTATTGTTTTAATTAATGTTATTCAAAACCAAGTGAAAAGTGAATTACCAAAAATGACACATAAACATAAAACATTTCCAGATCTATGAAAAAATAAATATAATAGTAAATAAAATAAAATTATATTAAAAAAAAAATTATTCGAAAAAGTAGAACAAGAAATTCTGGTTACTGAAGCTTTTTTTGCATTTCGTTTGTAAATTGACTTCTATCTGTCGCAGGCGAAACTGCCGCCCCACTTCGCATGAATCAAGGCTGAGGTTACCCATACTCAAACAACTTAACAAAAAAATATACTGCTACAATCGCTTGTTCTAGATGATACGTTTCATAAGAACTATCGAATAGAAAGAAAAAATTGAGAATCGTACAAATATCTCTTTGCAAAATTACACAATATACAATCAATATCTAAAAGTATATAAAGTAGTTGTATGAGCTCTTTAGGAAATGCACCTCTTCGAGACTGCATTTATCAATTAAAAGAATTCACAATATGAAAATATTATCTTGGATGTTTGAGAATGTACAGCAAAACATATTAATTATAGCAATTTATATTTCTGTATTGAGAACAGACATTTGCTTGGAGTAGGCAACTTCAATGTAATACTCCATAGATTTAGTTTCTAGATACATATTCTTACATTCGATTCTCAATATATGTCTCATAATGGTACCACATCACAGAGATACTACATACATCCAGTTCTCAACTTTGGAAATACACTGCTGGAACTCGGAAGTGCACCAAGGAAATTTTTAGAGCTAGGTACAAAAAAAAAATTTCCAGTGGTTTTGAAATTTTTAACGCCCACTTATGGTAATCAGATTCAGTATGGTCTATCAGATTATGAACAGGGTTAACGTAACTATTCAACCACAGTTTAAGAAAGAAACAGTTCTCTCATTCCTTTGTTGTGGTCCTATACGAGGCCTCGCGTTATTTTATCGCTATGAATACATCTACGTGGAACGATCAATAACTGTATTAGTTACTTTAGGTATTCATATTAATATTTAGAGTAGATGTTCAACTTAATAAAATGTTATGTTATGAACTAAATTTGATAGGTATTAACAACAAATGTAAAATAAAAATGTATTAATTATATTTGCGAAATGATGCAAAAAAACTTCCAACATATAATTTATTCTAATTAAAATTACTAAAATTATCCGAACGACAATCAATACGTTCTCGATAGGATATCAAAATCGATTGTACTTCAAAAACATTCTACCAAGTTCTTAGAAATAGAGAATGTGAATACATGTTCCCTAACAAAAAAAAATCTAATAGCGACTAATTAAAACTAATAATCGTAAATCTAATAGGTGGTGTAACGGGAACTGGGTCTCGTTTGGCGCCGATATCAAATGTTCAAATTCCAAGGGGATGATTGCTCACATATACGTAGAAGCTAGATTATTTCCAACAAAAATCAATGTTTTTAAAAAACTGAAATTATCCACAAGATTAAACTGGTCTGCATTTAATAATCCAAACCAAGAGCAAGTGTCTTCCCCTTTTCTCAAGACTGTCTCCACACTCTAGGTATCATCTTACATTCTCCAGAAATTATAATTTAATAAGAACTGAAAGGCCCTTGCGCGATAAATACTAGGAAATAAATGTCAGTATGCACGCAGCTTATAGTACAGATACTATATAACTACTAAATAAACATTTTTTAAATGCCTTAAATGGATGCATGATAACTTTCACTGTTTTGAGTAGCTAACTTTATAGGTGTCTTAATATGAGTCAAAAACACTACAAGAGCCATTGATCCAATGCAAGAGTTTTAACGCTCACGCACATATAACCAAACCACAAAACTGTTAAGTATTTATATTAAATAAGTTTTATATTGTTGCCATTAAATCCCTTTATTAAACAGTTTGGTTTAAATATTAAAATCAAATAGTCATAAGTGCTTTAAAATATAAATTAAAATGTTTTATAAAGTCTTCTTAAAACCTTTCTTTGTGAATAAATCCCGATTGATGCAGGACAGTAAAGACACCTATTACTATTCCATAGTACAAAAATGGATTTTCTTGAAAATAAGTGGTGAAATACCATTTAAATGGTTACTTTAAATATCAAAAGCAAGGTAAATATCTTAAAAATAAAGAATAGCAAATCGTTTTCCTCTTCAAGTTGCATTGGACACTTAAGAGAAGAAAGAAAAAGAAAGAACAAACTGAAAGAACTGAAATCGAACATAATCGGGTCATGCTAGACTAGGCAGGAGTCATTTATTGTTTTGAAGGCTGAATGAAATTTTTTTAGAGTAAAACTAGTAATGGTATATTATTAACATACAAAATTTGAGAAAAATCGTTATTATGCCCATTTTACTGGAATTTTAAAAGTTCTTTAAACATTCCTTGTTGGATATTGAGGAATTCGAAAAGATGACAGATTTCCCCTATTTATGTTAACGTCACATCTATCAACGCTGCAGTAAGAAGAATGACTAGCTAGGAAGCCATTTCCAAAACTATCTCCAAAAAATTACTTTTAAACGCACTCTTGTTCCAAATTCTATATTTTTCCGCACCGCGTACAACTCTCCGCAAACACGTAGGTTTAAAATCTTAAGAAACCGCGTACCTAACCACTGCGAAATGACCTGCCGACCTACCGCTAGAAGCGGCAGTTGGTAGGTGCGGGAGGCGCGTCGGCAAAGGTGCGGGAGGCGCGTCGGCAAGAGGGAAAATTTATTGCGGAATAGCCAAGTGCTTGGACTATTTAGAATATATATAGATTCTGATTCCACCATAAATATTCTATACAAGGTGCACCAAAAACTCTACCGATTCTAAACTTTAACAATGTTCCGGATCTTTGTTACCCACTGTATTATTGGGAGATATTCTCAGTGAATGGGTAAACAGTTTAAGTAAGTCTGTATTAACAAAAATAACATTTAAAACAGTATTTAATTGGGAAAAAGACAATTATATCATCATATTACATTTTTTATTAAAAAAAATCTGATAGAAAAAACCCAAACCCAACAAATCACTATTTAACTTCCACCTCTTAGTTTTTGGTGACCCCTTTATACAATATTCATGTTGGAAATTTTAAAGGTGCCAACCTTGTCCATAATCTGAAAGATATACCTTTGATTGCCAGAAGTGGGCTTTATTCAGCAGATTATTTAAAAAAAATCAATTTCGCTGTATAAGACGGTTGCTATATTGCCCATATTTGACTGCACATTATGGATACTGATCAAACAAAAGCCGAAAACCCAACTCAAAATCTTCATCCGGATTGAAAATATTTCATTTTCAATTTCCAGTAAAAATTTCCTTGGTGCATCTCGAAGTTCCAGCAGTTTGGATGACTTTTTTAACTCTAGCTTTGACTTTAGACAGAAAATTTTACTAACAACCATTGCTATAAATTAAACATGCTTAACGTAAATAAAATATATTTAATTATATACATGGTTGAACAACTTGCCCTTGTTTTTTTTTAACTTCATAAATGAAGATCATCAAATCATGGAAAAAAAATTTGCTGTCCTAAGTGTAACTTATTTTTTATTTTTGATCATTGTAAAATCAAAGGGGCTACAGTTATTTTGTAATACTGTACGCTGCAATAAAGCTTGTTTTAATTCAGTCATTAATCAAGTCTGGCCTAATAATATATTTTACCGTGCTTTATAAAAAAAAGTATTTATTTCAAGCCTAAAATTCCATTTTCCAATATTTTTGGTGCATTTTTCCCACAGCATGTATACTTAATGTAGCACACTGATTAACTGATTTGTGTTACCATGTTTTCTTTTTAAATGAAGGGAAAGTTACAGAGACTATTTGTAATAGAACTATTTTTCCTTCAATTGCATAGTAACTTTTGCAGCTTATTCAAAAATTAGGTGAAAACCTGTACAAAAACATAAATATATTTCATATAAGTTAAGCGAATTTAATTAATACATTTGTAGTTTTATACATTTTGAAAATCGCTTTAATTTCTCTACCTAAATTGAAAATGGGGCTAGCGAGATAACCATCAATTTCCCAAGTTGAGAGGTTTATACTGAAAAGTGAATAAATTGATTTTAACTTGAAATTTTCTGTCCCTGTTAAAGTTCAATAAATAAACTTATACATTCTAATATCTCGTTCTTCTAATTCAAACTTTTTCATAAAAATTACTTAATTCATAATATATATATACCATCCAAGCTTTTTCACGAAATCACTCTTCGTTCTGCATCTCTCAAAAAATATATTTAAACTTTGCAAATTAACAATAATCAAATGGTTACCTTAGATGCGTTCTTGGACAAAGTCCTGCCATAGTTTTCAGCCATCCTTGATAATATAAAAAAAAAACTGAAACATTACTCTAATTTTTGGGGAGTGGACAAATTGCACGATACCATTCAACAACTAAAAAAAACATTCTAGCGCGTCATTAACAGAAAAAGGAAGAGAAAATTAATAAGTATCTAGCTAAAATACCATTAAAATATAGCGAGTAATAAAAATAAAACAAATATATGGGGGGATGGGGCTAGTTACCACTTTTATATTTTACCACTAACATAATAAAGACTCCGATCAATAGACCGCACTTACAAAAAAAAAAGAAATAAATACACGATAAGGGAAGCGGTAATGTAGTTCCTGTTATGCCAAAGGGAGTCAACCTAAAGAAAAATGCATTTGAAAACAAAAATGTATATAAAATGTTTGTAATATTTCCAAAATCTCAAAACATATAACCTCGTTTTTTTAAGAAAATTTTTGAGAGAGCAATATCTTATTAATTAATTACACGCATCCTAAATAAAGACAATTGTTTTGATACAAGTTTGATTTTTTCTTTGAGTTTAATAACCTAGACCTAGGAGAGACAATAACGAAATAGTTTAAATGTATGGATATGACACATTCACATTTAATTTTAAATCGCCATTTCAATCCCGGAAAGTCGACTCTCTCCGGCATAACAAAACTAAAATATTCGTAATAAAAAATAATAATTACTTTAAAAGCTAAATTATTACTATCTAACAAAAATCTTAACATACGGGTGGGGCATAAGAGGGGGGCAGGCGGAAGTGGGCGAAGTGTGAGCAGTTTCCTTATTGGTTGAGGATCCGATAGACGTTTGTCTTCAGTTTTGGTTCCAGTACGAGGCGCCATAGCCTTGCTTGGAACCAGCCTTAGCCTGATTCGAACCCTGGGATCGTTGCCCACTTGCGTTGCCAGAGTCCTGCAAATAGAAATTCGTAAATTAAAGCCTTAACGCGTCGACATGAAGATTATTCGTCTTTATTATAGTGGTACCAGAGAGCAGTTCTACTGCAGTGAACAACATCTGTAACTGACTAGCACTAATGGGGATCTGATACTTTGACCTTTAAATCTCATTTTCTAAAATGATTAATCTAAATGCCTATTGATGTTAACGAATTTTGGATACGAAGATTTTTGTGCTACAATGTGTTAGAAAATGTATACGACAGTTGAACATGCTTATTTACAGTAAAATTTGTCAAAATGTATATTTATGTGCAAGAATTTATCGGGAAAATTTTCCAGAACGAAGAACAATAAAATGTTTGTGTCAGTATCAACGAGTACGTGAAACATTTATTTTTAGTGTTATATAAAAACATTAGCGTACAGTGTTGGTAAAACTACTGACAAAAACGATCTTCTTGAAGGAAAAAACCAAACTAAATGTTCATTTTATTTGCTAGACAACTATTTTAAAATAAATTATCCATTTGTGTTAGTCACTACAATGTGTAAACAAAAACTTTGCCCTTACGATGTATCGAATTACTGCTGATTATTTATTTACATTATTTACTATTACATCAATCTAACCAGTGACAAATTAGCAAGTTTCATTAGTCATTTGTTTTCCTGCCGTAGGTCCAAATGTAAATAAAATATTCGCCATTCTTCAGTATGCCTATTTTAAGAACAGATCTGTAAGTTCAGCTTTAATTTGTCTGGACCTTTCCCATGCTTTTGACTGTATTGACTGAAATCTGCTGAATAAACTATTCAGGTATCGAATACGAGGAAGGAGGAAGGCTTTAAGTTGGTTTCCCTCATATCTGGGCGACAGACAATTCAGATGACGTGGTGCAATACGAACCGATGGATTTGAGCCGGGGAGTTGGGCAGAGTAAAGTGTTATCAAAAGAACTAACAGGTTAGTTTTGTGTGATATTTGTGTTTACGAGTATCTTAAAATTCTAGTAAGAAACCCCTTGGTTATTATTATTTTAGGAAAGACTATAGTCACACCACAAGATTACTGACCAGCACTATACAAAAAGGGAATATTTTCAAGTACCTTATAACATAATGAAGCTAAAGAAGGGAAATGCAACAAGTTTCCTTTAATATAAAATAGTATCTAGTATCAGTTAAACCATATTCTTGAGAATGAATCAATTTTCAAAATACTGAACCTCTAGGAAAGATTAGCCAACATACTTTCCTTACAGTCTCGGTGTGAGACACAACCAACCTCTCGGGATCCTGCGACGAAATTGGGCTAGGCCGATCCAAGTAAAAAAAAAAGAAAATTTAAAATATTTAACAACTTAAAAATAGAAAATTAAATAATTTACATTTCGAAGTTAACTCTAGCTTGCCAGAATCTGAGCAATAAAAAACGGCAAATATCTGAAAATATTGAAATAATTAATTAAATAACTATAAAATGTGCATAAACATGATTTGATAAAATTGCAAAATTCTGTCAGCTTTTGATATGACAGAATTTTGTAATTTTATCAAACAAATGTATCCATAATAATCCACATTTTATTCTTATTTAATTAATTTCTGTTAGCTGCTAAAAATTGTATATTATTAATATTATCTCTTTTTTTAGCTTGATTCTGCCGAACCCAATTCTGCCGCAAGACTCCGGAAGGGTAGTTGTATTTCTCACCGAGAACGTGGGGAAGATCTATTGGCCGGGACTTTCTCAGAGGTGGCAAAACCCAAGTAGATATGCTGACAAATTCTTAACATGCTACCAACTTACAAAACATCTCCACGTATTATTGTTACACAACTATTTTTCTTAACTTTTCCTTCCACCTTTGCATCAATTTCTGCAAGCTCAGAACTACAAACAAATCCTTTTTATTTTCAAAATCCTTAGTTTCTGCCTCAATTTTACCATTCCGATCTGAGTTTGGGCAGTAAGTTAACAATCATTTGGTATTATTTTTTTGGTATTAGTAATATTAATAAATATGAGACACTACTATATTTTAAAATTTGATCATAGACTATTCTGTGAGCTATAGTCAAAAGCAGTGTTATCGTGCGGGTCACACGATTTATCAACGACAAACTTTTTAAGTTTGTTTTTCTTTTATTAGGTGTAATCATATCCTCTGCATAAAATCCGGAAGATGAATTAGATAGACCTATGATATTTTCATATGAAAAAAAAGGATAAATATATAAATACCAGCAGCTGCAAAAATCTTTGAGCGATGTCACTTCAAAGTCAGATTGACAAGTCAGTGATAAAATGAGTAATAGAAAACAATTTTCGGATTTTTACATCCATAAGCGAAAAAAATGGTATTAAATCTAATAAAATATTACGAAAATGAAAATTCACCGGCCAATATCCAGGAGACAGTAGCAAAAGCTCTGGGAATCGGTATAAGGACTGTGCAGAAAATTGCGCATGAAAAAAAGCATAATTTACTACCGAAGAAGATTAAGAAATGTACACGAAAAAAGACAGAAGACTTAAGTGACAATGTAAAAACTGATGGTCGTAATGCAATTTACGATTTATACACATCAAAAACTAATATAACCCTTCAAGTTTTAAAAGAAGCTCTAAAAAATTGAAGCATATTGGAAATTGGACTAAAATCGTCAAAATTAATAAAAATGTTCGGTTTTCGATATAAAAAGGACTGTAATCGAAGATTTTTATGCGAGTAGCCACATATAGCAAGTCAGCGTATCCAGTTTTTAAAGAAATACACGGAAAATGTTAATTCAAAACTTAGAAAAGTGATATTTTTAGACTAGACTTGGATATTTTCTAATGGAAGTGGTTCGAAATCTTGGCAGGACGAGTCTGTAAAAAGTGTCATGATAAAAAAAGGGATGTGGGACGGGAAAACGGTTCATCAGTTTGCATGCAGGTTCTTCAGCAGCATTTCTCCCAGGTGCTATCCTTTACCCTATATGCTGAAACTAGAACTTCTTTTAATGGCAAAATCTATTAAAAAACCAACAATATATGCCATAGATGAAATATTACGGGAAAATGGACATGAGGTTTTACGACTGCCGCCATACCATTGCCAGTTTAACGCAATAGAATTAATTTGGGCTGGGGCAAAATCATATTACGAAAAACACGTGAACGATGGTCTTACATCAGATGAAGTGCAAATTGTTTGGCAAGATTTATTAAATGATATTACGCCGGAGTACTGGAAGAAATCTGAGGAACATACGGAGAAATTAATATTGGATTGGTGGAATCGAGAATGAGTTCTAGATGTCGAAATAGCCCCAATGATCATTGCGCCATTTGAGGACGACTCAGAAGATGAGGACTTTTTAAGTGATGCTGATATTTTTTAGTCTATAATATTAAAGAGTTTCTGAAGGATTATATTAGTCTTTGACGTGTATAAATCATAAATTGCATTATGAATATCCATTTTTGCATTGTAACTTAAGTCTTTTTCCTTTGGATTTTTTCGTGTACATTTCTTAATCTTCTTCGGAAGTAAATTATGTTTTTTTTTTCATGCACAAGTTTCTCTACATTCCTTATAGCGATTCTTAGAGCTTTTGCCACTGGCTCCTGAATATTAGCCAGTGAATTTTAATTTAAAACATTTTTTATTAGATTTTACACCATTTTTTGCTTACTTTTTTAGTACATTTGTAATTTTGTAGGCAATAAATAAATAATTATGGAATATTTGTTCCAATTTTAAAACGTGTTTAAAATAAGTAAATTTTTTTATTAATTATAAGACAAAATTTGATATATAAAAATCGATAAAATCGCTTTACCAGAAACTCGGGGCTAACGAAAAATACAGGCATATATATATATATATATATATATATATATATATATTTGTATTTTTCGCATGCATGGCCCTTAAGTTTACACTGAAATTTGAAGAAATCGGATAAGTGGGTTTTAGCTATGCCGCGAACACACAGACTGACGGACAGACATACCTACAGACAGACGGAATTGAGAAAACATATTTTCCGTCAACTAGGGACCCTTAAACGTAAAGATCTGAAAAAATCTCACGAGGGAAGTAATAACTAATTGTCTTGTGTTTTTAACAAAAGTGTATAATATTTTTGCAAAATAAATTTTTTTTGTTATCACAATACAAAAAAAACAAGTTTTCTTTACACAAGGATGTCCCGCATTTAAATAAATGACACTGTATTAGTGGTTAGATTTTTAGGTCAAGCGGGGCTCATAATTTTTGGTAATTGATAAAAAAATCTCTCTTTCATTAAGTGGCTGTATAAACAGAACATATCCCGATTGTTCCACTGATTCGAACCGCCTTCCGACTTTATCAAGGCGCTTGCCATTTTGTGTATTTTTATTTTTGCCAACCAAAAAATTTTAACCAAATACATATTTAGCGAATTTTCTTATTTAGTCCCTAGGCATTGAATATATAAAATAATATTAAGTGGCTATCTTAATAATATTGTAATTTAATAAAAAAAAAACTATTTTCTTTCTCCCTATATATTTGTAAATAGCCCATCGAGATTTAATAGCCCGATAAAAGAATCACACAACATTTTGATATTCACTGTGTTTTCTGATTTGATTCATAATGTTGGTGACCTTTGGACCCGCACGATAAGACCGCATTCGACTATACCAATGAATGTCCTGTGAATTATCTACTCACTAATAAGCTTTTATAAATTGAGAACCCATCTTCTACAAATGCATAATTTTAATACTGTCTTAAAGATATAAATCTTCAAACTCTTATCCTTAGATTTTTGACAGAAATAATCATACACAATTGAGTAAAAATTGCTGTTTTGAACATTCCACATTTCATTCCCCTTCTATTTATTATTTTTGAAATCGGAGCAACCAAAAATTTTTGACAGTCCTTCCACAAAATCAATTTACCCTTTTAGCTAACCTAATTTCCAATTTATTCAGACGAAGAAAAAATTATTTGTAAGATCTATTTCAGATTTTTTTTACATTATCGGAAACATTTTTTTCAATAACGTTATTAAAAGCAAATTTAGATCTCCATATAAAGAAATTGTTTAAGAGGTTCATTGCTCTGAAATTTAGTTAAAAATGGTTCAAGGAATGTGGCAATCAAGTTTTAAAAAACACAATTTTAGCTAGCATTAATGTAATCCACTCAGGCCATTTTTAATGAACGTAGTCTGCGGTAAGCGTATAAATGGATTATTATGTTTTTGTGCTTTCTTTTGTAGTGCTCTCTTTGTTGCCATACACCCTTCCACCTATCGGGTCTGACAAACTTTCAGTGGAAAGAGTGAAGCACCTAAAAACGAGAATTTATATTTTTATCAGAAACGTAAAATTACCAATAAAATCTCTTCATCTAACTGGAAAATCTTTAAAAATATATTCCAGTTGAAAATCCATTCACATTAAAAAGCAAATATTCATAGAAATATGAAAATTTTTTCAGGTTTTAATTCTAGCTTTTCAGAAACCTCAATTAAACGCTTCGAGTCGATTTTCTGCCATAGAAAGTCCATTAATAAAGATTGATGTCAAATATCTAATTTCTTGTAAAAGCGAATAGCAACATCCTTTGGTCTTTTTTTTTTTGTAAAATTTTATTAAGCGATTCGTCAAATTAAATCAGGTTTAAGCCTCCTCCTTATGTTTATAACCAATTGCTTTCAATCCTTCCCAGCTTTTCCGCAACAAGCGGCAATTGCGCTTATTCGTTTGCGGAAGCTTGCAGGCAAAACTGAAAATATCGTAGGAATCTTCATATTCACGGCGTTTAAATACTTTCTAACGCAACTACTATCAGACTCGTCCCCTTTCTCCCCGAAACGATACAGATAAAACCAGAAGCTATGTAGAAGTCCTTATACTTTAAGAAGAAAAAGAAATGTGCAGTACTTTTCAGAAAATTTGGATTGATTGTGTATTCATTTAATCAGTCAAATTGCCGATTACATATACGTTTTTCTCTCCATACTTTTAAACTAAGAGTACTTCCAAATCGTAAAGAAAAATAAAGACATATGATGCTACAGCAGTTACTGTAAACGAATTATCCTGTCCAAACTCATCTTTCTTCGTGCCTCCGCATGATGTCACTGTGCCTTGGTCTGGAGAATATTCATTGACGGTGGCGTCCACTAGAAATCGACGACAGTGTAGGACTAATTTGAACTTTGTACTAGGACTGGGTTGATCTAGTTTAAGTTTGTTAAAAATTAATTTTTATCTTCTAAACATTTTTATGTCGATTTTCGAGGTTTTCCGCAAGTTTTCCCTGACTTTCATGACCAATTTTGAATTAAATAACATTCCCTGACTTCCAGGATCTTCCAACTCTTTATGAAAAGTATAAACTGACCTGTCATTATTTATTGGTTATCTGCATAAGAGTTAATAAACATAAATGTCAAATTCAACATATTGTTCGAAGTCGCAGAACCTATTTTGTGTTTTACAGGTTTAAATTTATAAAGATATAGGAAAATATTCTAAATATGAATACCTGGTAGAAAAAGTAAAAATTAATGTAATGTTACAATTTTTTTTCCCAAACTGACAAGCTATATAAGATTCCACAGAAAGTAGGTGAAGATGCATTTTTTGCCTGTGGATAAACAATGATGTAAAAGAAACTTAGATTTTATGTCAATTCAAAATAAAAATAACATAACAAAAAGAAGAACAACATTAAAATGTGTTGTGTCAACTCTCACGAATTGATGCTTGGGCCACGCCCTGGCACATATCTATGCGGTTGTAATTTTTATAGTTCAATTTGTGATCATTCTTCTTGAGTCAGTTTTGTGAGTTTTCACGTTGCTGAAGCTGTTTTTTGTAGACGCCAACATCATGTCGAATCATTAATAAAGATCTGTATTTAAAAAAAAGTATCCACTTCTGACCATGTAACTTCCAAAAAGCAAAAGGTGCAACAATGAAACAAAAATGTTAAAGTTTACTTACTTTCCAAGTTTCCATTGGATCTATATATTAACAGAACAGATACGAACATAAAATGTGAAGTACATTTCTTAGTCAAAAATAGTGAAACGTAAAAATAAAAAAAAAAATTGATTCCTTAACAAGAAAAACGCATCCGAACGATTTAAAAGAAGTTCAGCGTATTGGTTTAGTATTAGGTTACTCCAGGGACTGAAAATGCAACTTGTTTCTTTATTTGTCTTGTTTTTGTAACTGTATTTTATTTCATCAGAAACGACATTTTTATTAAAAAGTCTATACAATTCTCTAGAATTTTTCTTGATAACATGCCTACCGGCTTTGAATATATTAGCGTTTCTCTTGTAATAAACAAAAAAATATTTTAATAACGAGCCTATATAGGCCTCCATCTTATGATGTGAATACCTTTCGTGATGCTTTGGAAGATGTTTTTGGGCAAACAGTATTGTTCTTTGACACAGTGGTGTTTGTAGGAAATATTAATATAGATTTTCTAGGTAATAACATACATAAAAATAAACTTTTGAATTTGCTTGTCACTTTCAATTTGAATCAAGATATTAAGGACCCTACTAGGATGAATACAATTGCAAATAGTTCAAGCCTTATTGATATAATAATAACAAATAACAATAGTGAGTATTACAGTTCAGAATCGGTTCCGATGTCTGAATCAGTAACCGAACACAATTTAATTTATGCAGTCTTTATATTTCCTAAGCAAATAATACCTTATAAATATATTAAATGTAGAAACTATCAGAATATAAATTTTAGTGAATTTGATAATGACGCATCGCATCTATACTGGGATGTTATTTATCGCACTCACAATATCGATAAAAAAGTAGAGTTGTTCAATAATTTTATTATTTATCTCATAAATAAACATGCACCAAACGTTAAACTTTTAATTAAATTAAGAGATAAATCACATAAACAATACCAAAAAAATAAAACCCCAGGTAATTTGCAGTTCTATAGACAACTCAGAAACTACACCAAACATGCAATCCTAAGAGAGAAAATTACATATTACAATCAGGTGTCGCAAAAACGAGGAAAAGATTTTTGGCACAACGCAAAACAATTAGGTTTAACGCATAATAAAATTAATGATATACCCGATGATCTATTGCGTCCAACAGAACTAAATATGTTTTTCAGAGACTGGTCTAAAGTGGCTGATTCTGTATCTAGGGAGAAAATACAATTTTACAGTTCGAATAGGTATTCTAATAACAAGGAATTAAATTTTAAACTGATAAATTTCACTGAGATACAAAAATATATAAATGAAATTAAAACTAATGCGGTTGGTGAGGACATGCTATCAATAAGAGATTTAAAACTGTGCCTTCCCTTCTGTTTAAATCCTTTAATAAATATAATAAACAGCTGTTTAGTGGAAAATATCTTTCCCAACATATGGAAAAAAGCCGTAATAAAACCGTTGGCAAAAGTTGCTGATCCTAAAAACTTTTCAGATCTTAGACCAGTTAGTATACTTTCGATTCTATCTAAAATTATAGAAAAACATATTTATAACCAGATATACAGCTACGCAAATGAATACAAAATAATTCCCGACAGTCAGGATATCACAAACATCACAGTACCTCCACCACTCTTGCAAATATTGTCAATATCATAAGGTTTAATGGAGACAATGGATATAACACGCTTTTAGCAATGTTGGACTTTAGTAGGGCTTTTGACACAATAAATCATACATTATTGTTAGCGAAACTTCACTATTTTGGTTTTTCGATAAACTCCGTAAAATTTCTAGAACATTATTTGAAAGATAGAATGCAATGTGTTGCAGCTGAAAAGAATATTATGAAAAAAACAGAATACATTTCAATATATGCTGGGGTTCCGCAGGGTTCAATACTGGGTCCACTTCTGTTTTCTCTCTATGTAGCGGATATTAACGGCTCTTTGACCTATTCCAAAATACAACAATATGCGGATGATTCTCAGGTATATATGACCTTTCCTACAGAAAATCTCAACATATTCCAAGAGCGATTTAATACCGATTAATATATATATATATATATATATATATATATATATATATATATATATATATATATATATATATATATATATATATATATATATATATATATATATATATATATATATATATATATATATATATATATATATATATATATCTATGCTGAGGAACATAATCTTAAAATGAACGCTCAAAAATTACATATTCTAATTTTTAGTTCAAATAAAATGAACGAACAGGCAATTAAAGATAATTTAAACCTTAAAGTCCAAAATACAACAATACCTGTAACGAATGAAGCCAAAAACGTCGGTATTATATTTGACTCATCCTTACAGTTCGATTCACATGTTAAAAAAAAAGCTTCAAATCGCTTATATGCGTCTTAAAAAATCTATGGCCTCAAACGATTATTACCATCCAATACAAAATATTACTTGTGTGACAGTTTAATACTGTCTTTGTTGGACTATAGAGATATTGTCTATGGCGACTTTCTAACGATGCAAGTGGCAAACACGATACAAAAATTACAGAATTCTTGCATGCGGTTTACTACGATATACCATTTAGACATCATATAACTCCATATTTAAATAATATCTCAGCTTTAAATATGAAGAATCGTAGAAAATATCATATGTACAATTTTATATATAGAGTTTTAAAAACTGGTCAACCGCCTTACCTGAGAACAATTTTTAATAATATTCTCCATTCGTACAATACAAGAAACATCAACAAATTTAGCATACCTAAGCACCGAACTTCCAAATTTCAAAAATCATTCTCATTTCTTGCTGTTAATCTTTGGAATGAGCTACCTAACAATGTAAAAGAGTTCTCTTATAATAAATTTAAAGAGCATATTAAATGTAAACTTTTGATTGAGCAACGCGGAATTGTATGCAGTATATAAATGAAATAGAAATGCAGTGAACATCGGTGCATGTGTATATATATATATATATATATATATATATATATATATATATATATATATATATATACACAGTGAATATCGGTTATAACGACATTGAACGGACCGCTTAATTTCGGTCGTTATAACCGAGCGTCGTTATAGAGAGAAGAAAGTAAGAAAATGCCTTATATATTTTTATTACGAAAAAGTGATTATATCTCTTAAAATTTTCAATAAAAACTTAATTAAAAAAAAAAGTTAAAAACATGGAATATTTTCAGATGTATGTGCGTACACATACATACATACATATAATGTTATGTGAGTATGTACATATTATGTATGTATGTACATACTTAATGTACATTTGTATACAAAATTATGAAAAAATGTATAATAAAATGTTAATTATAAAACAGAACAACTCAACAAAAAAATGAATAAACTAAAAACTAAACTTTTTTAAAAAAGTCAGTCAATACAGATTGTTTTTGTTTTTTCTTAGAATTTAAGAACGCCTTTTCAATCATATTCTCTAGAGGCACTAAAGTCGGATTTGCAATATCTTCCCTGTCATTATTAAAAACAAAGAAATGTCTGATAGTTTTAATTGCTGAACGAACCTCTGTTATGGCTGGTGGCTGATATTCGTCGGTCACCAGTTCCTCCTCCTCTTCATCACTTTTTCCACTCTCTTGTGGACCTTCCAAAATTTCTGAGTCGGTCAATTCATCCGTGGTTGTCAGAACCTCATCAACCTCTACAAAATTTTCCCAGTTTTCTTGGGTAGCAAAGTCAGCGATAGGTAAGTCACGGATCCATTCTGCTAAAGGTAAGTTTTCGTCTTCAGGGGGGTTATTTTTGCTTTGAAGTTTAATCCATTCTAAAAGTGGAAGATTTTCCCCCTCATCAGAACTTGCATGATCGTCCGGCAGGGCGGTAAATCCTGCATGACCAAAACATCTTGAAATTGTCTGTTGGGAAACGTGATCCCAAGCTTGTGATATAAATAGAATGGCCTCCAAAATGTTTAATTTGTAAAGGTCATTAGAAGTCTCATATTTTTCTAAGACTTTAGTTAGCTGCAATTTTCTAAACTCATTTTTTAATGCCTTGATTACTCCCTGATCCATTGGCTGTAGCACCGAAGTTGTATTCGGCGGTAGAAACACAAGTTTTATGGCTTTTAAATTTTTTAGGTTTGGATGAGCTGAACAGTTGTCTAGTAACAAAAGTATTTTCTTATTTGCTCTAAACAGTTTATTGTCCCACTTTCTTATTGCCTTTTCAAACAGTGAGGCAACCATCCAGGCTTTTGCATTGTTTTCGTAATCAACTGGCAGGGTTTTTATATTTTTGAAGCAGCGTGGAGATTTGGCCTTCCCAATAACTAAAAGTTTCATTTTTTCCGTACCAGTCATATTAGCTCCAACCAAAACAGTTAGCCTGTCGTTAGACAGTTTTCCGCCTACGCATTTTTCACCCTTAAACTTCATGGTTTTATTTGGCAACATTCGAAAGAATAACCCCGTTTCATCTGCATTAAATATTTCTTCATCCTTGTACCCCCTGCGTAAATTAGGCCATACAGCAGATAACCAATCTTCACAAACCCCTTTAGGTACACTTGCCGCTTCTCCACTAACTGTTCCACACACTATGTTGTGCCTCTTTTGAAATCGCTGAATCCATCCACGTGAACACGTAAAATCAATCTTAAGCTGCCTCGCAAAATCATTAGCTTTTGCGATTAAAATGGGACCTGTCAGTATTGCATTCTGGCTCCTTTTTACCTTAAACCACTTTAACATTGCCTCATCCACTGCTGATTCGTTACAATATCATTTTTTTCATGGTCAACGAAGTATCGCCACTATCAAATGTTTGATGTATCTTTTTATATATAATTTTTTCTCATGTAAAAATTTTATATAACAAGTGTTGCAGCAAAGTTATCAAAAATAATAATTATCAAAATTAATAAACTGGATATATACATTTAACTCTTTGGCAATATCATTATTCGATTCCCCACTTTCCAAACGACAAATTATATGAGCTTTCTCCTCAACTGTAAAAGCCTTTCGTTTAGACATCGCGTTTTATACTCTCAGATTCAGCACCTTAGATTATGTAAACACAAATGCACACTATATCAATAGCTTTAATACAATAAAGGTAACAGTCGTTTATAACAGACCAAATGCCGATTCGCATGAAGCGGGGATTTACCGCCTACAAGAAAAGGAATTCCCCGAACTTCGGCGCTCAATAGCTAAATAAAATAAAGACCCGTCGTCGTTATAACAGGTTGGCTCCGCCACTATAAGCTAAATTAATCGGTCACTATATCAGTTCGTTGTTACATGCGATATCGCTCGCCGTTATAACCGATTACTTGGACCAATTTAACTTAAATTATTGGTCGCAATATAAGTACGTCGTTATATGCGATGTCGTTATAGGCAACACGTCTTCAATGCATTTATATATGTCGTCGCTATAACCGATATATATCGTTATAATATTCACTGTATTATATATATATATATATATATATATATATATATATATATATATATATAT
The DNA here is from genome assembly GCA_030620095.1 of Kuschelorhynchus macadamiae. Classification (NCBI taxonomy): domain Eukaryota; kingdom Metazoa; phylum Arthropoda; class Insecta; order Coleoptera; family Curculionidae; genus Kuschelorhynchus; species Kuschelorhynchus macadamiae. Next base: position 146,460 of record JAUTXW010000029.1, read on the forward strand.
TGTAGTCTGGGATGCCTCCTGTGTGTGTTTTTTTGGTTACTGTTAAAAACAAATCTTTTAAAGTGATGCTGATGCGCGGGCGGATCTATTAGTAATTAATTTATTTTTTTTTTCTAATGGGCTAAAACTATGTTACTAGTAATTTTTCAAGGGTTTTTTTAAGTACTTTATATCTAATTATTTTTGTTAAATATCACGCGCTTGCACATTAGCCCTATCTTGCGCTATTGGCATCGGTTTTTTATAATCGCTGTGCAATGCGCTTTTGTCAACTGCTAGCTATGTAATCAATTTATATTAATAATGTTGTAATTACTGCCTTGACAAATAAATGAATTTGAATTATAATATTTTTGGACACATGTTTTTTTACGTATTTCTCCAATGTGTAATTCTGTAATCAAATACTGGACAGAACTAGCTGTTACTCGAAGAAAATCCATTTTAATCAAGTAAACAAAAATACTTTTTTAAAATTTTCACTTTTACAAAAAATAAAACGCATGACAATTGTTTCGCCAAACACTGTGACTTCATCAGATGTTAGATCTTAACCTGAACCCTTTTTAGGAATATACAGTTAAAAGGTTCTGGATTTTCCATTATAACCTAATGAAGATTTAACAATGGGGAACTATTTAGATTCAATTGACATTTAATAATGTGTTGTTATTCTTGTTTATTTCCCTACCTTTTAGTAAATTAAGTTTTTTTTTTTTCGATCTACATGTAAAATTTCAATTTCATCGAAAGTATAGCTTTTCTCTAAACATTTACCCCCATATTCACTAAAAAGGTTTAATAGTTCGACCAGGGCTAGTTGCTATGGTATTTAAAACTCTTAATTCGCCAGTTATGTTTCGCTTATGTCATTGACATTTTGTAAATGTGACATTTGGAAAACTTATTTGTTCAATTGTTAAAAATCTCATCTTAAACCTATATCTGTCAAGTTAGACCTGGTCTAAATGTAAACCTCTTGTGAATAAGGGTGTTAATAAACTTTGGAATTATACTTGTAGAACAAAAAGTAACACCACTTAATTTACTAGAAAGAATGGAAATAAACAAACAAAAATAAAAACACATTATTAATCTTTATTAGGGTATAGATGTTAACGCCCAACCGACCCTAAACCAACTAATCTATCTACCAATCCAAGAGGGTGACTGCAAAGCTGACATCACATAAAAAGCACCAATTGACGACATGCGAAAACAACTGCGACATACAACTAGATAAAAACACCAAAATGTATGTATAGTGATAAAAAAAATAAATGTATTTAAAATGAAATAATTGATGTAAGATTATGGTATGCCTTAACAGCACAAAGCCTCTCATTATATTTTGAACCCAATACCCCTTAATATTTAAAAATGTATATCAAATTTTATTCATAGGTTTAAAATTGTATATATAATTATTTTGTCGTACTAAATCACAGTTAAAATGATAAAGTTATCAAATATTGCATTTTTGAAAATATGGTGTAAATTTTTTAACATTTTTCAAGTCTGTAAATATACACACAAAACAACTTTTTGCGTAAAATTTTGCGATTCAGTCAGATTTGGATTGCCAGTTTTCCAAAATGGGATCTCATCATCAATTTATTATTTTAAATGCGGACCTTGATTTCTTATTTTGTTTACAACATCCTAAAATAATTATGCACCATACTCATATATTTAAAGTAAAATCTCTCCATTATGAATTTGGCGAGATTCTAGTTTTTCACGAACACACTGTACACGGTGAATTTTTTTTAAAATCCCCATCTTTAACTTTTTTGATTTTTGAAACAGAATAAAATGTTTAGTGGAACACCCTGTATTTTAGATACTCCAGAAAATTCTAGATATATTTCATGTAACTGTTTCAGGCCTATCTTCAACTGACTACATTCTTTCCACTTTGCGAACCTATGATGTAGATGGCGTTGAAAAACGATGTTTCTTTCTTCCAGATCCAGGCAGATCATCAAAATAGTGCTCTAGTGCTTGCCGAAGGAATCTAGGATAAATATCTCCATTTATATTAAGTACCATTCAAAAAAAGAGGACCTATTACTTTCTATCTTAAAATAGCACACCATACATTAACGATTTGCTATTCTTGGAATTGAAATTCTCTGTAGCCGTGGCGATTAAATCTGGTCCACTGGTTAGTGCTTTTTGAATTGATCAAGCCATTAGTGACAAATGTTGACTCATCAGTTCAAAAAACGAATTTAAACAATTATTATTTTGGTTAATTTTTTCCAACATAATTTGAGAAAACTACTCTTTTTTTCTCTTTGACTCGGCAATAATTTTTGTGTCGGTCTAATTTTGAAAGCCTAGTATGCGTTTTTCTTTAGTACATTTTGAATCTCCAATAAGAGGTATTTTTTGAATCCTTAATCTCTGTCATAAAGGCTTTTGATAGCTGCCTTACGGATATATTTGGATTTTCTTCTACCTTCAGTAATAGATTGAAGTCACTATTTTCATATTTCTGTAGATTGAATGTTTTTTTGTCTGGAATATGCATACGAGAGTTAATTCTACGAAATCCTCTTTGAGCCAACTTAACGTTATTATTCGCTCTAACAAAATTTCCATTATTAGTTGTTTTTCTCTTTCCGAACAGGACATTCTTGCCGAAAATATTTACATCCCACTATCAGCCATTATTTTGTTTTGTCAAAGCTTACTCATCTCTGTTTGATTAAGAGAACGGTTTTCGTCGTGGTTTCCGTGGAAAAGGAATGTCAGCGAGCATATTTTAAAGGTGGCGTTCTCAGGTGTATTCGATTTTTCCACAGTCGTCCAAGATTTTTTAGTTTCCGTAGACCCTATACAGAGCCGTATATTTTGAAGGTTAAAATGCCGATATTTAGAAACTTAGGATATAACATAATATACATGACGTATTATCTTATTCTATATATACTTTTTCTGGAAAATCTAAAAATGCAGGGTGATCCATTCGAAAATCCGTTACTTTGCCCTGTCACGCGTCTGTGCAACACCCTGTATATGCAAGAATATGTTCTGCAAATTGTTGAAATGAAACCTAAAGCTTTTGTATTAAACATTTTCTTCTATTTCAAAAAAGTTAAAGGAGCGGATATTATAAAAAAAATCACCGTGTATGTTATCGAAAAATCTTAAATATGCTATCCAAACAGTCCGATAGAGTGCCTGGTAAAAAACAGGTGCGCATAAAACAAAAATAAGTTGATACTTGGCTTCCGTTTACGAAACGTCGGAATCAAAATCTGACTACGTGGCAAAATTTTGTAAAAGAAGCTGCTTTGATAATAACTAATTACAAATTTGAGAAATGCTGAAAAATAAAAAAGTTACAGCATATTTTCAAAAAAAGCAACATTCGCGGGTGATATTAAACTTGTAACAAAACTGTCTAAAACTCTCTCCGACTTTTTATCTCTCTTATAATAAACGAAATCGCTATGAATTCTGAACACACTGGATATATTCTAATTTACTTTTTATTTAAAGTTATTTGCTTTGTAGTTATACAAAAATAATAATTGTATTTTCGAGCATTTTGAATCGACACAAAAGGAAAACTACTAGATACAAGAAATTAAAATTACTATCCGACGTTTCGCCTTCGATTGCACGAGGCATCTTCAGGGATCTTTACTCAACGAGATCTGAACATTGAATGAGCTCGGATAGATTCATGTGAGCTTTTATACCCGATTTTTGCTCGCCGAACCATGACCCTGGATTAAGATGGGTTTCCACGTGTATTGCAGACTATAACCCCTATCTCTATTGAAGTTTTTGTATGTTAAAAAATTCAATAGTTTCTCTAATTTTTCGTTTATAAAACCCCGGAACCGATGCTAAAACCTTGGTTTTACATTTATAATATGACCAGTGGTGTGATGGTGTTCAGCTACAGTAGCTTGAACATTTGTTTCTTTTTAATACATCGTTCATGTTCCTGAAGTCTTTGATATTGTTGTTGATATTGAGCGTCCTGTTTCTCCCACATATACTCTATAGGAATTTTATATACTGTTTCTGTTTGAAAAGGTACAATATCTTTCGGGGATCGCAAGCACTGTCCAATCTTCTTATGTGTATTGAAGACTGTACGTATGTGGGACTGCCGAAGTAATCCTCCTATTTTGTCTGTAGTGCCATGCATGTATGGAAGAACAACACTACCTAACGGTGGCTTCTTATCATTCTCCTTTCGCGGAGTTGAATTACTGTATCTTTTAATTGAGCGTGTAATATGTTCACTGCAATACCCATCCCCTCTTAGAACTTCGGTCAGTTTCGATGCTTCCGATGTTAGAGAATCTTGATCAAAAATAGAAATAGCTCTGAATACTAGTGAGTTAATAACCGATTTCTTTTGTGCTGGGTGGTGGTGAGAATTTGCATTTAAGTATCTATTTGTATGCGTCAGTTTTCTATACACATAATATCTTAATGTACAATTTTCCTTCCCTCGAACAAATACATTTAATATTAATATATTGTTGAATGAGGTGGTCTAGAAATATGAGGATATCATCCTCTCCATGAGGCCAAACAACAAAAATATCATCTTCATATTTGATTGAATTATTAGAGCAATATCCTCAAAGCCCTGCCCCCGAAGTTTGTTCATAAAGTTCCTTGAAAAATAAAATAAATAAATGTAAAACAAGCTTCCACTAGGTCTATTAAGTTCTTATCAAGATTGATATGATCCAATATTATGTCTGATATAATGGAAATTAACTCGCTGACAGGAACAATTGTGTATAGTGATTCTACAACGAAACTGGCCAAAGATTTAGAGAATCTATTGAAATTTTTAGACATACAAAGTCGGGTACAAAAACCTCCGAGCTCATCAGTGTTCATATCTCCTGGAGTAAATATCTCTGAAGACGCCTCGTGCTATCGAAGGCGAAACGTCGGATAGTAATTTAAATTTGACACGATCTAATCCCCAAAAATCATGATTTAAATAGATTTCTAGAAGTCCAATTAATTTGCCAGTATTACAAGTTTTCAGTCAATTTTTAGTTGTTTATTTTGAAAACATACATATATGTCGAATAAAAATTAAATTCTATTTTACCTTTTTGATATTTTTAAAGAAATAGAGGGGGGAGGACAAAATTTAATCAGATGCCTGGTTGTGTAGGTTATTCAATTATTTCAAGCCCTCTACACCCCAAAAACATAATAGGATGGTACAGAAGTTAAAAAAAGGTTAGATACGAATATTTTAAACAATTTCTCTTATGTTAGTTGCATAGTTTCAATAATAAAATTATCAAAATTAATTAGATAAGTATTATTATAGCAAAATGGGCACTAGCAGTAACGCAGCCGTCGAAATACTACACACATATTATGTTAGTTTTGCTTACTTGCAATAACCGTTTATAACTACAAATTATAACAGTGAGGAATACAGCACAAAACGATGGGATTAAAAAGTGCGTAGGAAATGGAAAAAGCAGATGCGGTGCGTCGTGAAATGACTTACCGCGCGCCGGCCTTGGTGCCTCACATCCATCTACAAGCAAAACAGAATCTAAGTAACCAAAATATATAGATCAACACCACCAGAATACATTCACTGAGTGCTTTATTTATAGATAGACGGAGCTAAATATGAGAACTTCATCTACCGTCTATCAAAAATAAAATGCTTGGAACAACCAAGTTAGCAAATCAGGGCAAATTTGAAAAATATGTAAATACTTCTATTTTAGGCTTCTGTCTATATTATACCTGGCGACCACAAAATTACTAACAAGGCAATTTTTTTAAGATATTTACTATTAACATGAAATTTTACAGTGATATATGGTTACTTATAAGGATTTTCGATGTATAAACAATCGAATGTCCTTTTAAATGGAACACCCTGTATATTAATTTATTTTTGAATTCTACTGTCAATTCCTGATAGTTTTCGAGAAAATGGCGAATGAAACTTTAAAAATTTCAATGAATAGTTCCATTTTTTTGGAAAAACAAATGAAGATAGTTCCAATTTAATACTGTAAATAGTGTTTGTTATGCAACTCATTGCATCTAATGTGACAATTAGGATATATTTCCGGTTTACCCGGAAACGTAGTGAAAAATCACTTTCAAACGATATTTTCTTAATGGGACGACCTATAAACCTAACTGAACATCTAAATCTTCAAACAATTTTTAAATACTTTTTTGTTATATGTACCCTATACATATATCAAGTACTTTTAGAGATATTTCCAATTGCACTGTGCAATTACCTTTTAACCCTTTACTTTAGTTCAAATTATTGTTTTGTTCAATGTGCGAATAAAAAAAAACAAGCTATTAGAATTCGCAAACGTACCTACTGCTCAAAACTGTTTTTGCAATTGGTGTATTTAACGTTTTGCGGTCATTAAATACAGGTACTAATGAACAACTGGTTTTTGAATTTACATTGAGTTCTTAATAATATAAAAATTAAATACTTATGATATATTATCTGTAAGGCTAAGCATATTTTGTACTTGGCAACAGTGTAAAGTGAGTAAAGCAGAAAAATTAGTTAACTTTATAAGTATAAATAAACTTATCTACAAAGTTATTTCAAAATGACTGTTTTTTGATGTTTTCACACGCTGTATAACTAACCATTGTTTGTTATTTACTATAAGAAATATTGCCAGTCTACTTAAATAGGTATTTATTAAGGACACTACTGAGTAGCTTCAACTGTCATTACGCCACAAAATACTAATTTAAATAATATTCAAACATAAAAAATCTTCTTAACTCAAGGAAAGACACGAAATAGAACTAAAGCTACATGAGTAATAAAAAAACAAGAAAAAAGGCCATCCATAGTCAAGGTCTTCAAAACGTTGTCTATTAACTTCCATATTGCAACAGATTCTGTTATGAAACTCTTGTAAGATGTTTTCCATCTGCCTTGGAATTGTTTCTTCCATCAGCCTTGTAATTCTATGAATAAAGATCACACGATTTTCTAATGGAGTTTTGTAGACCTTTGTTTAATGTAGCCCCAATATGAAAAAATCTAACACAGGAGGTGAGGTCAGGAGATTTTGCTGGCCATCTGACTGGCTCATTAAGTACCTATTTTCCCTCAGGTAGTTAATCACTACTCTGGACTTGTATTACAGGTGCCCTATCTTGCTGAAAATATATTTGATTGTAATAAACAATTAGTAAATTGTCAGAAAATCCTCTATTGTATTTTGGAGGAGTTGCAAATGATGTTCTGCATCCAGAGGCTCATAAAAAATGGGACCTATTTTTCGAGTTCCTAGTACTATAAACCAGACGTTAACACCAAATCTTTCTTGGAATGCCCCTTCCCTTACCAAGTGCGGATTCTCAGTACCTCAGTACCTAGTCTTATTGCGGTTAAACATTCCTATATTGCTAAATCGGGATTCATCTGAAAAAAGAATTACTGTCCGGAAATTGGACTATCTTTGTTGCATATCAAAATACCAGTTGCAAAATTTCAGTCCTCTCTGATACTCTGCTTCATATAAGTGGTGATGGATTTGGTATTTGAATGATTTTAAGCCATGCTTACGTAAAATTTTTCGTGCACTTTCGCGGCCAATTCCAATTTCACTACTTATTTGTCCTATTAGTGCGATATTTTCTAGTTTCTCCGTATATCATTATCATATCGACTTGCTCTTCACGAGTAAAATACATTTTCAATAATTAAAATTTAGAAGAAAATCTCGAAAAACGTAGTACTTATAATTACCGTTTAACTCTCAAAGCGAACCATATATTGCATATTATAAGAACAATAGCCATATACTTATCTATTGTTTCAAAGCCGCCTTAGATCAGAAATTTAATATTTGTCATTTATCAACCTAAGCGTTAAAAAAGGAGAGTAGCGATAAAGAAA